>CP053460.1:30792785-30881916 GCA_022644695.1 Cenchrus purpureus | reverse complement strand
CCCAAATTCTACAAGCTAAGTCCTCGTCTCGAACGTCCGAATTGATTTGACACGAGCCGAAACAAGTAGTCGACTTGCCTTGTTGTTGGCGTTGAACATGTCCCTCGATCCGGGCAAGGAAGTTCATCGATGAACATAAGTTGTGTTCACCGCGGACGTCCCAAAGGATCTAACCCCTTACCGCGGAGGAACGCGCCATCCACCTCTGCCACATCGTAGTTTTGGCATCGGTCGCGGAGGACCCGAACCCCATTCTGGTATGCCATCCTTGGATCTTAGGCTGGTTAGAATCAAGATCCGTAAGCTCGATACCACTTGAAGGACGGGCTGGCGACGAGAGGGAAGTGAATGGGGCCGATAAAAATTTTTCTCGAAGGAGATGGGAACTCCAACAAAGGCGAACACGGCTTCCAAAACACTTCTCCGATCCAACTACCCAAGTTGGCCAAGACCACGCAGCCACTGGAGCGCTACTGGTCCTAGGAACCAACAACCACCTACACCTACTCGAGAACGCAGCGGAACTAGCAACTCGAGCACCATCTGCACCGGTCGGGGCCGTGAGCGACAACGGCGACCGGTCCTGCTAGAGCAACAGCAAAACACGAGAACTTCCATAGAAGGCCCTACACGGTCAGGGCGTGTAGCTTGCCGTCGACCAGGTCAAGCCGAAATCCCAAATCCACCAAACAGATCTACCAAGCTCCAAAACAGACCAAACTTGAAACAGCAGCAACACGAGACAACAGGGAACTCACCAAGATGTTCACCCGAGGCAAAACACACAAAGCCTCTACACCGGTCGAGATCGGTGGCCACCGTTAGGCCGGTCGGTGGACGCTCGAGATGAACAATGAGTCAACTCCCCAAATCCAACTCCCGATCTCCCGAATCGCTCCACGGATTTGCGCAAGACTTTGGGGATAGTAGGAACACCTCATGGGCACTCCATAGCCAAGATTTGGTCCACCAAGACTCGCTAAATCGAGAGGAATCGAAGTAATCCAACCAAGAACGCCTCTAACCCTAGAGCCAAGAAAACCCCAAAGTTGAGCCCCTTTGCTCACGGATTTTGGAGGGGAATCAAAGGGAAAAGAACCACGAAGGGTTCAAGCATACATCCCCCACCAAATCCCAAAGAGAAAGGCCTCGAAACCACCACAAGAAATTCACCAATAAAGGGGTCCGAAAATCACCAAAAAGGAGAAACGGGAAAGACACATCCAAGCCTTGAGGAACCACGCCGAATCATCTATACATACCAAAGAGGTTCATATAAGGTTTAGCTTGCCGCCCGATCATCCTTCCCTCTCACAAGATCTCACCATGAAGCTCTCAAGCTAGTCCTGGAAATTCCAAAGGAGAAAGGAAGAGGAAAATAGAAAAACAAATGAGCTAGGGTTCCAAGAGATGGCTGCCATCCTCTCACCACTTGGGTTATATGGAGGCAAGAAAGACTAAAATACCCCTAAGGCCTAATACTAGGATACACACCGAGGGCACTTTGGGAATCTTTGTCTTCGCACCATCAGGACGGATGCGGCGACCGCAAACTTGTTTAGCCTCGGCCAAGCCTTGCGATCCGACGCGTGTCCTCCGCTTGAAGTCTCCAGGATCTGCGTGGTCGCTGCACGGTCGACCGGTCGGACCCACCGGTTAGACCGGTTGTTGATCAACCAAGGAACCCGGTGGTTTTGGTGAACCACCGCAAACCCCATGAACTCGGTGTAGCCTCCGCCAATCACCACTCATGACTCGGCTCCCGCATAGTCCCGGCTCGACCTTGGTTTTGAGGCTCTACCAAGAAACCGTCCATGACTTCATCTTGTCGTTCTTGCCACCATGCGGCCCGCACTTGACTCACCGGCCACCGGGTCCCTCGAACCAAGCCTACTTGTCTTCTCCACACCGAGGCCTCACCAAAGAATGACCTTTCGCACTTGTTCTTCACCTGCACCAACACCACTCAAGCCGCAACCTGCATCTGCAATACTTAGCCAAGAATCAGTCCACACCACGTTGTCAATCACTCATCACACCGTGAGCGACCTACCACCGGTCCTCGAACCACACAGGCTCTCAGCCGTACAAGGACTACCGTGCCTAGCCAGGCGTACGGCACCAACCGAAGATGGATGTCCACACCGCGACACTATTCTGACAACTATTCCGGCACTATTGCAACACTGTGGTAGGATGTCGTTTTACCATCCTAACCCTTGTACACCGGCTCCCCTTGAAATATAAAAGGGAAGCCATCTGAACACACGAGAGAAAAGGCATGACCTAAAAGGGCACAAGTCCACACAGCTAAATCGGTAGCAATACACACTCACTCCAGAGCTTTACGAGCTCCCCACCACACTTAGAGACCTGGGACATGCTCCCTCTCTCAACCTAAGCTTGTATCCCCTACTACAAGACCCCATGCGGTAGGAGGATCGGTGCCTTCCCGACGGCGGGGTCCCGACGTCCGTAACATCGATCTAGTGGAAGCCGTCCGCTGGAACTATTGCTTTTTCGTGATCGCCTCCCCAGCACAAGCCCACAATGTCCTTCTCCTTGAAGGCCCCAGAGGGGCTACGGAAGCCGCATGGCCGAGGACTGAGCGTCCGAGGACCGGGGATGGTCGCTCGTGATGAGTGATTGACAACGTGGTGTGGATCGACTCTTGGTCGAGTATTGCGTGCGGTGGCGGCTTGACTCGTGTTGGTGCGGTGAAGAGCGGGCGCGAAAGGTCTCTCTGCTTGCAGTCCTCCGAGGAGTCGAGAGACAAGTAGGCTCATCTCGATGGACCCGGTGGACGAAGGTCAAGGCGCGGCCGCATGGTGGCAAGAAAAGCAAGACGGTCGTTGATCGAGCCGCAGTGGTAGCGGCTCACGACCGGAGTCTGGACTCGGGGTTTGCGGCGGTTCACCACAAAACCGTCGGGTTACTTGGTTGAGCCACAAAACCATGACCGTAGGCTTAGCGAGGCGTGACGTGATTCAGGCGAGAAGCTTCGATGCCGTGGGACACACGCGGGATCGTTGGGCTTGCATCGGGAGGACGTGGATCAAGCAAAGGTGTGGCCGTCTGATGAAGACGAATGCTACTTGACCATATTGCCCCTGAGGGGTTTGTATCTCAGTTTAAGTGCTAGGGGTAGCTTGGTCATTTGCCCAACCCAGAGGGACTCATATATAGCTCTAGGGTTTCTGGGCAAACTATCCATCCTGGGCGCTTCTCATTTCCTACTCGATAGGCTCGATTTTCTTCACCGCTTGTAGAAAATCTGACCTCCGAGTGTATGGAAGCTTTCATGGTTGCATTGATTTCCTTCTTGTGGCTCGAGTGATTTTCGTGTCTTTTCGAGCTATTTTCGTTGGATTTTCGTGCGTGGCTTGTTCCTCTGATTCTGAGGTGTTTGGGTTCGGATTTCTTTATGGGGATCATGGATAGATGCCTTGTGCATCTTTGTGCTTGATCTTAACCCCTCAAACTCTGGATTTGGGTTGGAACCCTAGCTTTTTGGTAGAGCTCGGTTGCGATTCGATTCCCGGCGATTTAGTTGGTTTCAGGTCTCAAGTTTTGGGGCATAGCATCCCCTAGGGACGCTTCACATCTCTCCCAAATCTTGTCTCAAGAGCTCAAGTTTCTCAAGAGCTCAAGTTGTTTGGGAGATCGGGTGAAGGATTTGGAGGGTTGACTTCGCTGGTGTTTTGCTCTATTCGAGGTCGGCGGACCGTCCTTGCCAAAGGCTGGGACCGCCGCATGGCTCGTGTTCATTGCGTGTTCGTCCCGGTTCTTGCAAGCTCGTCGTCGATCTTCCGAGGTGTTAGGGTTTTGTTGATGGAGGTTTGCCTGACCATCGCCGAGGGGTGCCGATCGTCTGCCAGCAGCCTGACCGTCCTGTCACGAGGTCCACGGACTATTCGCCGTCATCAGATTGTCCGGAGGCTTGGGTCGGACCATCTGTATTTTCGAGGTGTGGTACTGGAGGTTCTGTTGGTTTTTGCGAACTGTCCGTCCGGGGGTTGCGGACCGTCCGCTAGGTGCTTGCGGACTGCCTGCCCCATCCTTGCGAATCTGCCCCGCCTGGACCCTCAGATTTGGTTAAGTCCTTTGCTTCTTGAGTTGTGCTTCCGCATTGCAACTTGTTTGGACTTGTTCCTAGGGTTGGTAGGTTCGTTGTGACTATGTGACCTTGGCAAGCTCGTGTGGGAATCCTTGGTTGTGAATTTGGGGCATAGGCTGAGTTCATCCTTCGAGAAGAATTTTTATCGGCTCCCATTCACTCCCCCCCCTCTGGTCGCCTAATCGGTTCTTCAATTGGTATCAGAGCTGGTTATGGATCTTTGTGATTCTAACCAGTCTAAGATCCAAAGATGGCGTACCAGGAACGGGGTTCAGGTCCTCCACACTTTGATGGTAAGAACTACCAGATGTGGCGAGCGGATGGTCGCTTTCCTCCGCAAGAGTCGATCCTTTGGGATGTTACGGTGAACACAACTTATGTTCATCCGATTAACTTCCTAGCTCCAGGATCGAGGGATATGCACGACGCCAACAACAAGGTGGTCGACTACTTGTTTCGTGCTCTGTGTCAATCCGAATTCGATCGGGTTCAGATAGAGGACTTGGCTTGTAGGATTTGGGAGCAGTTGAAGAATGCTCACGCTTGGAACGCTCTGGTTCAGGCTCGGTTGTTTGCAACCTACCGTAGAGAGTACGAAAACTGCACTCATCTCCCCGGTGAGTCCATAGACACCATGTTCCTGTGGTTCACTGTGATTGTGAACAACATGAGGCTAATGTGGTCAGGCTCCCGTGACGATGATCATGGCGGTGGCTGTGAAGCTCCTGCACTCTCTGGATCATATCGTGTGGAGTGAGAAGGTCGAGGCCATTCTTGAGTCAGAAAAGTATGAGACCCTCACGATGGACGAGCTGTTCTCCAAGCTCATGTCGTCCGAGGTGGATCGTGGGGTGCGAGCAAGGATCGAGAACCCGACTAACCCTCATAGTTTAGCTCTAGTTTCTGGACCAAGGACTAATGCTAACATGTCTTTGAGACAGTTCTCTTTGTCTTGTCTTGTGTCCATGCCAGATGAGTTGTTTAACATGTCAGGAGGATCTCGCATTCGCGGTTCGAGCGCATGTACACGAACCGGAAGAACGCCGGAGGAGCTGCATGTGCTATCAGTGCGGAAGCACGAGCACTTTATCGCCGAAAGTGGAGGCCATGGAGGTCAAGCCCAGCACGCACCGTCGAGGATGACCACAAGCACCGCTCGAGGGATGACCACAAGGGCGAGAACAAGTCCGAGCGGAGGCAGAGGATGAGTGGTGGTCACAAGAAGGAGCGAGCGATGGTTGCCAGAGCGAGCAACATCGACTCAAGCTCTTGCTACTCTTCATTGTGCTCAAGTGATGAAGAAGAACGGCACAAGGGCAAGCGGTCAAGCAAGAATATCAACGGCTTGTGCTTTGCCGCCCAAGGCTTTTGCACATAGCTCAAGCAAGAAGAGCAACAAGGACTAAGGATGAGGTAAACAATGATCCATCCTTCTTAGTAGCGGAGAATGCTAGGTTCAATGAATTGCTTGACAACCGTGATGATGTGCTTAGAAAGACCAACAAGGAGAAGAGGGAGTATTGGTCTTTGCTTGGAGAGGCTAAGGAGAAGGTGGTTGAGCTAGAGTCTTTGCTTGTTGATGCTAGGGCTCAAATAAATTCTCTTAAGTCTGCTCCTATTGTGACCGATGAACCTGAATGCACTGATTGTTCTACTTTCCTTGGTGATTTGACTGTGCTTGAGGAAAAGTATGCCTCCAAGGTTGAGGAACTAGACGTGCTTAGGGTTGAGCTAGATGAGATGAAATCTAGGCCCTCCTTGCTTGGTGCTTGCACTTCTTGTCTGTTTGCACGAGAAACTAGATGTGTTGCTTATGCTAGATCTCTAGAGGCTGCTTTGAAAGCTCCTGATCCTATGTCATGCTCTACTTGTGAAGTAAATGCTGTGAAGAATTTGGAACTTGCACACTATGTTGATCGTTTGCAGGATGAGAATGATGAGTTGAGGAAGATGATGGGTTGGTTGTCTGGTCATGAGCTTCAGCTTAGGATGATGATTGAGGCATACAAGCGCTATGATGGGCAAGCTCTTGGGTCGGATAAGGTTGGTGAGGGAAGTGGTGAGAATGAGGGGAAGATCGGTGATATCCCAGAACCACCAAAAACCTACCACAAAAATGCCTATGCTCCTAAGCCAAACCCACTTAGGAACCGACTAGACACAACCCCAGCTCCACCCTTGTTTCCTCCACAACCGACAACTTCCAGAAACCCATCAAGTTCAAGAGTGACTTGGGGAGCGAGTTCTTTGGGAAGAAGGGAGAAAAACTAAGTGAGGAGAAGCCAGAGCCCAAAGAGAGCAAAAAACCAAAGCCAAAACAAAAACCCTTGCATTGTGAGCATTGTGGGAGGGATGGGCACTGTTGACGGTCGATTTTGGTACACCTAGCTTTGAGTTTACCGTTAACATTTGCACGTATTTGATATTCTAACTAATGGTACTAACCCCTCGGAGGTATCAAGTTCACTCTTGCATGTCGATTTTGGAGTTTATTGTTTACGTAGGAAATTAACGTTAAAGAGGAGACTTTCGGGATAAGTTCATCAAGCACTTCAAGAGAAGATCATGAAGCTTGACAAGTCAAGACACATGATGAACATGACTCCAAATGGCCCAGGGACCGAAGCATGAAGCCGTAAAACTCCAGGGACCTGAACAGAAGATGCTGAATCTTGCACGACAAGGAGCTCTATCTAAACCGTGGAGAAGACGACGTCAAGGGCCCACATGCAGAAGGGAGCAAGTCTACAATTGACCGAGAAGCGTGGGGGGAAGCGGGCGAACGGGCCGGCGGTCGGCCCAGCCGGCCGGCTGCTTTTCGGGCCCGGTTCGCGACGCCCTTTGACCTAGGTGTTTCTCTATAAATTGCCTCTGCCTCCGTCGGCCGCCACATCCATCCATTCATCAGAGAGTCGCCGACACGAAGGAGAAGCACCGGAGGAAGACGACGGCCACCAGTCCTCGGTTGTCTTGGAGATGGCCTAGGCCTCACCAGAGCCGCCATGGCCGCCTTGCACGGTTGAGCCATGGCGGAGTTCCGGAGCTAGTTGAGGTCATCAATGGTATGTACTCGGTGGAGATGATCTAAACGCATTTATTATGTGAGTAAAGTACTTCATGTCATCCGATCTTTTAGTGACTCGATTCCTCCTTTTATGATTTTGTTCTCGCTTGGCTATGCTTCGTCTTCAATCTATTCTATAGATATATTGCTTGGGGTGCTCTTGTAGTCATGGTGGCTAGAGGTGCATACCGGATCGACCAAGTGTTTTCAACTTGTTCTTCTCGAACTCGCCCTAGGCTAACCGCACAAATAGGAGTGCGTTGTGATAGGACGGTGGCTCCAAAAGGCAGGCATCTTCGGAATCAGACCGGAGGATAGTAGTTTAAAGATGGCTTTGGATGAGATGCATGTCGCGCTTGCTCTTTTGGCTAGAGCTACGACTAGAAGACGATAGGCCTTAGTTTCCCTTGCTTGCTCCTTACCTTGTCGACGTTCATGGATGCGATCAACCTTATGCTATAACTCATATATCTTTATGGTTTATCTTCTTATGCAATCAATGTTTCGTGTTAGGTTAGATCGATAGGTTAGATGGAGAATCCTGGGAGTTTTCTTCCGATCCTTGGATTGACAAATCTAAGGAGGACCCTCCTTGGTGAAAAAGGCACCAAGTCACCCGTAGGCTTGCAGTGAACTTGAGCATGGTTTTGAACCGTCAACAGGCACCTAGCTGAGTTTTGCTTCAGGAGGAAGCGTGAGGAGAGGTTTGCTAGGGAGATGGCAAAAAAGGACAGGTACCGCCCTTCTCGTGGTGTGCCTGAGCCTAGGATGGTGCCAAGGGGTGAGGGTATGGTGCGTACCATTTACCCTCGAGAGAGGCGTGAGTACGACACCATTGTCGACACCAATGAGTACGACTACAGCGCTGTTGACACTAATGAGTACGACTACAGCGCTGGATGCGGACGAGGACGGAGAGCCCGTGGACCGTATGAAGAGTACCGAGCATGACCGCTCCTCTTGTACTTGACGCACGGCCGGACATTTAGTTTTCTGTGTGTCTTTGCGCTTGTTTTCAGGCATCGTCGAGGACTTCACATCGGCAGGCCATCAAGCGGACCTTCAGGTATCTTCAATACACTCCTGAGCTCGGTCTTTGGTACTCGGCGTCCTCTTCTTTTTCGCTTGTTGGGTTTTCTAATGCCGACTTTGCGGGGTGTCGAGTCGATAGGAAGTCGACTTCGGGGATGTGCCAGTTTTCGGGTTCTTCACTTGTCTCTTGGTCTTCTCGCAAACAATCTAGTGTAGCTCAGCGCGGTTAGTTTAGGGGGACAGCCAGCGCGACGCGATTCCTCGGAAGGATCGCATGACACGCCCAAGATCGACTTCTCCTCCTCAAAGACGCTCGACCACCGAGGCCGGAGACCCACACATTCCACTTCACCGTCGGCGAGATGATAGTGACTCTTCAGGACATGTCGCTGTTGATAGGCCTTCCTTGTGAGGGCGAGCCGCTGGGGCCTGCGGACATCTCCGCTGAGTGGCGTACGGAGTTCCTCGCTCGGTTCGCGAACGTTCCTCGATCGCGCCCGCCTGCAGGAGTTCGCGAACGCTCACGGACCCACCTTGACTTGGTTGCAGCAGTTTAGCGTACGTACCTTTACCTCATATTTCTCTTTGTTTTTGAAGATATGGAGACAATATAACTAACGTTTGATTTTGCTTGTGCAGGCTGATTACCTAGCAGATGACACCGAGAGCAGAGACAAATGTTCTTCGAGGCGCTGTGGTCGCTGTTTGGGTTCGTGTTGTTCTGCAGTTCCATGTGGTGACGCGGTGGTGAGGTACCGATCCCCCATGCTCGAGGATCACCGACGCGCGTTGCATGTCGTGCCCGCATCGCTTGGGGCAACTCTATTCTTGCAGCGTCAGGGCCCGTGCTCGTGGGTGTTGAAGGGTCATTCGGCGAAGCCGATCCTTCTTGCATGTCTTCTCCTTCTTCACCTCTGGTGCCACGAGCGGTTTGCGATTGGTCGGCCAGTCGTTCCCCTCTACGTGTACGAACCCCTGCCAGAGGGCCACGACCCGCGCGACCGTTTCACCATGGGCTTGTTGTGGTGCCTTCGGAAGGTAATTTCTTACCTTTCACTTTCAATTTGTCTTTCCATTTTGTCTAGTTTGTTCAATCCACATTTAGGGTTCACATTTGGTTTGTATGCACGGACCTCGTCGCCCGACACGAAGGAGAGGCGCAAGAACTTTCGCCGGGTAGTTTGACGCCTCACGACGCGACGCCGTGTGGATGCCCTACTCAGAGGAGGTTGTCGCGGCCCGCGCACCACAGGGGCTCTCGTCTTTGTGCTTCCGAGACCAGCACTACTAGATGACGAGGACGCCATTGCTGTTTGACATGTACGTGGAGGAGTACGCCATCCACAGGGTGCTAGGCAGTTCGGCCGCTACCAGGAGTGGCCTGTGCTTGTGGTGCACACTGTTCCTAGCACCCACCATAGGTGAGTTCTTGTTAATTTTTAAATTTAATTCAGCGTTCGAAGATTTCAACCGCTGACAAATATGTTTAATTTGTCGTAGGTGGTCGCGGAAGTGAGTTGCGGGCCGTGTTTCTTGGGTTCAGAGGGTGCACCAGACGTGACGGTTGGGCTACAGTAACCTCGTCACCAATGGTGTACTTGAGCCTCGTATGCAGATGCCCAGGGCAAAGGCAATTGTGAGGACGGTTCCAGCTTGGGAAGATCGGAAGGTAGCTGGTGGTGCTGGTCGCTACACCGTCGCCGGGCGCTTACAGCCGACTTGCAGTTTGGGCGCATAAGGGTCTGGTTTTCGGGATCGTACGGATGCTCAGTTTGGTTTAGGTGATCGTGGTTCTGGTGGTTGGTCTGGTGAGTTTGCAGGTGGTTAGTTTGCTAGACGTTATCCACTTCGTGCTCAATACGAGGATGGGAGGAGTCGTAGCTTTGAGATGGAGAGGAGGAACGGTCCATGGTCTTCCTTTCGTGGCTTTCGTTCTCCTCCAGCGAGACAGGGATGGTTTCCTAGTGGTGGTTCTCGTGGTGGTTTTCGTGGTGGTAGCTTTGATAGGTGTGATGATTTGGTTTGTGCTAACCCCACTTTGGAACAAATGGCTCGGCACTGGTTTTACTCTTTTGGTACTAACCCGAGTGCAGAGTCGCTTGTTCACTCACGTTCTCATTTTTGAATTTCTGTGGAGACTTGAGGAATATTTGGTTGATTGACTCGGTTGCTCGAGGCATATGACCGAGACAAGGGTGGTTCTTAAGTCTCGTCCTTGGTGTCTGGACATACATCACCCTTGGGGACAATGGGCGAGGGCGTGTGTTGTCAGAAGGTGAGATTAAGGTAAGTGACAAGGTCACTATAAGGCGTGTTGCTCTTGTTCAATCGCTAGGGTTCAATTTGCTTTTGTCCCACTTTTGGATGAGGGCTTTGAGGTGTTGTTTCGGCCTGGTGGTTCTCGGATTTTGGATTCTCGAGGACCTAGTTTGCATGGTCGCTCCCGAGGGTCAAGTGTTTTGAGCTGATTTTCTCGGTCTTACGGTATGGAGCGTTGTTTATTGGCCGGATCTTGAGTGAGTTGTGGAAGTGGCATAGGAAGTTGGGTCACTTAAGCTTTGACCTTTTGTCTCACTTGAGTAAACTCAATTTGGCCCGAGGTTTGCCACGGTTGAGGTTTGAAAAAGAGTTGGTTTGTGCGCCGTGTCGGCATGCTAAGATGGTAGCTGCTTCCCATCCACCCCTCACTGATGTGATGACGGAACGTCCATGCGAGCTGCTCCATATGGACCTTGTTGGCCCACCAAAGCGATCTGGGTGGGAAGTGGTACGTCTGGTTGTGGTGGACGACTACTCTCGGTATGCGTGGGTTTTCTTTCTTGAGGAGAAAGGGGAGACATTTGGTTTTGTTCGAGATCTTGTCTTGAGGTTAAGAAACGAGAGGCACGGAGATGCCATACGAGCGATCCGCAGTGACAATGGCTCGGAATTGAAAAACTCTCGCTTCGAAACCTTTTTCCATGACTTGGGTCTTGAACACCAGTTTTTGAGTCCGTATACGCCTCCCCAGAACGGCGTGGTGGAAAGGAAAAGAACCTTGTCGAGATGGTTTCGGATGATGCTCGATGAGCATAGGACTCGAGGAGGTTCTGAGGCCGAGGCGAATACCGCTGCTATGTGTCGATGCAATTTACCTCGTGGTGCACAAGAAGAAAACATGCTATGAGTTGATGCACGGACGCACACCCAAGGTGAGTCACTTTCATGTGTTTGGGTGCAAATGCTTCATCCTGAAGAAAGGTAAGAAGTTGGACAAGTTCGAGGCTAGATCTGTCGATGGCATTTTCTTTGGTTACGCATCTCATTCTAGAGCCTTTCGAGTGCTCAATCTTGAAACTAACCAAATCACGGAGACTTGCGAGGTAACCTTCGACGAGACACAGCCACGTAGTCAGCTTGTCTTTGAGTGTGCAGTGTGACAACTTGGCGAGGAGATTTTCCGGAGGAGCATGAACATGGAGATGATGAAGATGGTGGTGTGGTGCGCGGTGAGCATGTACCTACTACTTCGACTATGGTGGTGGACGGCCCCTCTCCCACACCTACAACGACAAACCTAGTTCAAGAAGAAGCTGCTGTTGAGGGGGAGGTAGCATCAAGGTGAGAACCTCCCCGACGAGTGCAAGTGGATCATCCAGCTTCGAGAATCATCGGCGACATGAATGAACGAACTACACGGTCGAGGGTTCGGAACAATTCTCATTTCTCTCATGCTACTTTTGTTGCCACCTTTGAGCCCAAGGACATTTGACACGCGCTATCTGATCACAATTGGGTTAATTCGATGCATGAGTTGGAGAATTTCGAGAGGAACCAAGTTTGTGAATTGGTTGACCCTCCCCAAGGGTGTAAGCCAATTGGGACAAAATGGGTGTGGAAGAACAAAGAGGGAGAGAAAGGAGAAGTGGTGAGAAACAAGTCAAGACTTGTTGCTCAAGGGTACTCACAGAAAGAGGGGATCGACTACGAGGAGACCTTTGCTCCTGTAGCTCGTTTGGAGGCGGTTCCCACCGGAAAAGCAAGCGGAAAATTCGTATGATCTTGAAACCACCACTGAGATCTTTCGAAAGCTCTTTAGTGATGACGAAGTGGATCCGGATCACATAGCTGAGGTGAAAAGAATCATGGGGATCAAGCCCAAAGTATCGCATCGCTACGCCTCACCAAGTTTATGCAATAGGATCCGATCAAGAGGAGAAGACGACACCACACTTGAGTTGCGAGATCAAAGGAATTCAATGCAAGGCTTTATGCGACATCGGAGCTCAAGTAAGTGTCCTATCCTCCAAGATTTATGATAAAGTTCAAGACCATAACCTAGACTTAGTCCCAACTTCAACAAAATTAATTATGGGAGATGGTAGAACTATTAAACCTCTAGGTATTGCTTGCAACATTAATGTAATCATCTCTAGAAAGTGCATACCTACCGACTTCTTTGTTATAGATGCCTATTATGATAATCATGATCACATAATCTTAGGTAGGCCTTTCCTTAAGTTGGTTGATGCCGTGTTGGATGCCGGAGAAGGCAAAGTAACAATAAACCTTAATGGAAATAAGTACATATAATTTTCTTTTCTAGTCATCCTTCACCTTTTCCTCCCGAGGATGAAGAAGAAGAGGAGGTAGGTAGTCTTTGTTTTGTTGAAACCCTTAGAGACCCGCTGCAAGAGCGATGGAGAATCAATCCAATGATCAACAAGATGAGGAACTAGAGGAAGCAACGAAGGATTAGAACCACAAGATAGAAGCGTGGAGGAAGGAAAATTCAAGACATAGGAGACACTAAACCTGAAGAGCCACAAGTGCCCGAGGTGGATCTCAAACCTTTGCCCAAAGGATTAAAGTACGAATTTTTGGGCCCAGACAAGATTTATCCAGTCATCGTGAGTGACGAGTTGAGTCCCGAAGAAAATGAGAAGTTGCTGAATTTATTGAAAAGGCACAAGAAGGTGATTGGGTATTCGATCAATGATCTCAAAGGACCTAGCCCCGTGTTGATGGTGCAAAAGCGTGTTGAAGTTCACCGCAAGCATACGGTGACTTGGTGCCTTTTTCACCAAGGAGGGTCCTCCCTAGATTTGTCAATCCAAGGATCGGAAGCAAACTCCTAAGCCTATCCATCTAATCTAATGATCCAACCTATCATGAAGCGTTGATTGCATAAAGGTAACATACAAACACGAAGGGATGTATGGATCTCATCCACCTAGCCATAAAGGTAAACACCAAAGGGTAACCCTAGCCCATCGTCTTTTTGTTGCCGTTCCGACCAAGGTGACAAACCAATATAAACCTATACTATGATAAGGAGTACACTCGATATGGAGTAACCCGATATGGAGTGGTCCGATACACGTTCATTCACCGCTTTCTCCTCCACCGTACTGTCACTACGCAAGGATATTCATCACCGAACGACAACCTCGGTCCGTGTACTACAACAACGTATCCACAAGAGATAGACTAACCACCACGATTAGACCTATTCCTACTAAAATCATATGCTAGCTACACATATGGAAAAACACTCATCGATGTAGATCAAAGTAGGACAAGATATGATTACATCACCATCAAATGTTGAAGGTACAAACGACATGACGAATTCAAGTCGTGGCTCCGGAACTCCACCATGGCTTCACCACGCAGGGCCAACCATGGCGGCTAGGGCATGGCCTAAGCCATCTCCTAGGCAACTCGAGGACTTCGGCGTCGGCTTCCTCCCGGTGCTTCTCCTTCGTGTCGACGGCTCTCTGATGAATGGATGGATGTGGTGGCCGTCGGAGGCAGAGGCAATATATAGAGGAGCACCTACGTCAAAGGGCCGACCAGCCTGGGCCGGCCGGCCTAGGCCTGTTTTCGGCCCGGTTCAGCCTGACCTTCCTCCATGTTGCTTCTCGCGCTTCCTGGAATTTATGCCGAACTTCTTGTGGGCCCTTGACGTCGTTTTCCCGAGGTTTGGACAAAGTGTACCGGCGTGCGAACTCCGTATTTTCTGTTTAGGTCCTCGGAGCTTCACATCTTCATGCTTCGGTCCTTGGGTCGTTTGGAGTCATGTTCATCACGTGTCTTGACTTGTGTCGGGCTTCATGATCTTCTTCTAAACTGCCTGATGATCTTATCCCGAAAGTCTCCTCTTTAACGATGATTTCCTGCGTAAACAATAAACTCCAAAACCCACATGCAAGTGTGAACTTGTTACATCATTAGTATGCCTAGTGGTGGGTTAGTTATAATTCAAAGCTCAAACCAAAGTGTAACAAGTGCTCTTGGTTGACGGAAATCGACCGTTAACATACCCCCATGCTTAAACCTTGCTCGTCCTCGAGTAAGCCTTTAATGGACGTCAGTATTGCCTTTCAATGTTCATACCTTGCACTTGATCATACATGAGAAAACATAATGCTCTCCAAGTTTATATTTGTTAAAGTTCCATAATGTAGCTAGCTTTCATCTCTATGGAGGGTAGATATCATTTAAGCACTTTCCACAAGTAATTAATCTTGCTCTCAAATTTTAAACAAATCTCAGAAATTTTGAAAATAAAGAGCGGGATGAAGAAAAATTGCTTTACCAAGATCAATAATAAACCTCCTTGCATCTTGCTCATGAACTCTCATCTCATCTTGTCTCTCAAGCCTACTTGTTCTACTCCTTTCCTCTCTCAAATATTTGGTGGAAGGCTTTATATGGAGCTATGGGAAAGTTTAGTCCTACCAAGATATTATAGTTGAGATATTATCAAAACAAGACAAGCTTCTCATGGACTTACCAAGACTCGTCAAAAGGTCATTGGAAAATAATGTTCATGGAGGGGAAGAGAAAACACACACTTTTAGATAGGTGGACATGTGCAAATGGCAAAGGGTGATCCCGAGGCACAAGCGAAGTCCTTGTTATCGGATTGCACATGGTTGGAAAGATGAGTATGGGTCTTGATCTTGAAATCCTTTTGAAATTTCCAAATGTAGCTAGAGAACCGGGAGATTTATTATATTTTTCTTATCTTCCTTTTCTCATCATACTTTTCCTTATATATATATATATATATATATATATATATATATTTCATCACTTTTTTTCTCTTTTTGTTTCTTTTTTTACTCCCCTTGAACTCTAGACTACACTAGTACTTCCTTGGCAACCCCCCCATGCTTAGACGTTGCTCGTCCCGGAGCAAAGAGGTGATGATTGTGCCAAGGTAAGTGCTGAAATTCTTTATTTTCTTGAAGAGATACTTGAAACCTTCTAGGGATCCTTTTATGGAGGTCTCCCAAAATCTTGCTCCACTTGACGGCACCTTCCTTGTAATCTTCTTTGAAATATTCATCCATACTCAAAGTTTTGGGTTGTGGTCAAGGAGGTATACACAAAAAGATATTTTGGGTTTGTGGGTGGATATCCGATGAGGTTTGTGAAATTCCCGATGTGGAAACTCACAATGCACGGATAGAAAAGGCTAGCATAAAGATAGATACGCAAAAACGAAATAACCAACTTCTTAGTCTTGAGCCAGAGAAATCAAGCCTTGAATTAATGCACCCAAAAATAAATCTTGTATACTAAGGTTTTTGCACTCAATGAATATAAGGCTTTGGATAGGTTGAGCAAAATGCAAGTGGTATCAAAGACAAGGTTAGCATATCTTTTAAGAACAAAAATAAATGATCTTTGATTCATTCAAAAGTGAGAGCAACGAAAATATTATGGGTCTCAAGTCATCATAACCTCCACAAAAGATTAGGCTAGCATTAATTAAATTTTCAAATCATATTTAAAGAGAGCACTAGCTTAATCATATACAAACCAAGCACAAGAATGAGTAAGGTGGCAACGATCATCATATATCCATAAGTAAGAGCATACAAGATATCATCATGGTGAGCTCAAGGTAACGGTGATTATTATTAAAAACAAAAACAAACCTAGGTTGTACTCCTAGTAGCCATGTTATTCTAAAGAGAGATATACAAAGGTTGTATCTAAGGTTGTGGAAAACACATACATAAATCAGACATATAGAAAAGACAAGAACAAAAGAGAGTTGAAGAATTGTTACCGTCCTTTGATGCTTGAAGTGTAGCGTGGCCTCCTCCATGCTTAAGCATTGTGCTTAACATGTAAGAAGAAAATTAGCATCCCGTGGCAACTGTGATCTTTGTTCTCCATGCGGTCTTCTTACGTCCACCAAGTCCTCCCCCATGCTTAGCATGTTGCTAGGCATGGAAGATGATGAACCATCATGTATTTATTGAAGTCCTACCACTTTTTTTTGCCTTGATCGTCCTTCAACGTCCACCCTTGTTACAAGCCTTAGTCCCAATCGTTTCTCAACTCGTCTTCACCTCCTTCCAGGTTGTCCTTTATTGCTGCTTCAACTTCCACGAATATTTCTTCAACTTCCATAACAGAACATGTACTGAACCATTGGTCCATTGTAAAGGTCATGAAATTATCTTTCCAACGAGTGGTCATTCACCCCAATCGGACTCCGAACAAGAGAGTTACACCCTTTTCACTCCATCAATGCAAATTGTCCCGGCTGATTTCAGAACGTGTGACGCCCAATGATTTGGTTGTAACTCCTTGCACGGGTCTCCTAAAATGTTGAATCTTGATGCGTTGGAAAGAAGACTTAGTGGAGCTCCTGAATATCTAAATTTTCCTCTTTTGTACATCTCTGAACATGTGCCTAATCTTGATGAAGGCAGCGGTGTTTCTTCTGGGATTTTGGAGGTGTTGACGATCTTATTTTCATCTTTCATCGCTAACTCATGAGAGCGATTTGTCATGCCTACAAAACAACTCTAAAGCACAAAGTACCCCTGAGGTGACGGTCGGGAATACTCAGTCTATGCTAACAAACCAAAGGCATCCCCTAAGATCTTAACTTGTGGCATAGCTCACCTAGTAAAAGAAAAAATAAGAACCTAATGGGTGTACGTGTGTGCAAGAGTGCATGCAAATGATGGGATGGTGTAAAAACAAAACAATGTTTACACCAAATTCTAAGCTCCATGCTTACAAAGTGGTTGTCAAACTTCTCCATTGCCAAAAAGATTTATTAACCAAGGTCAAAACACCATGCTTATCCCAAGATTAACAACTCTTCATGGTGTAAGATAAGTGGGGCGCATTGCAAAGTTTATAAACAATCCAATGCAATATGATAACAAGGTATATAAAACTGAATGATGTGGGTCTCCAATCATGTCTAAACACCATGTTTACACAAGATTGCAAAATGGAGTAATGCATGTCGACAAGCATTAACATAGGTATGAAAGCATTCATCATAAAGCTTCACAAAAGGTCCCAAGCTAACATAAAGTGTGATGATGACAAAGAGATGGGTGCAAAATGCAAATGCAAAAAGTAGCACAAACAAACATTAGCAAGGTTTGAAAAACACTTTCGATGTGGTCTATAATAAGCAAAGGACAAAGCTTGATCTCACACTTCATACGAAGTAAGCATTGTCAACAAGGAAGTCACCCATCGAAAAGAATCAATCAACCAAACTAACAAGGTTTAAGGGTAGGTTATGGGTATCCAATATTTTGGCTCAAACAAGGATTTTGAAGAGAGGAAGTCAAGTATAGAAATTCTAACTAAGGTGGTGCTACGAGTCTTTTAATGAAAAACAAATCTATGGTTTTAGGATGGCTAAAGGTGTGACAGGTTTTCCTAAGGATTTTATGGGGAGGTTAGTCAAAATTTTTAGTTAGAAAAGAGGAAAGGGATAGACTTGTTCAATCCGAATGGTGACGGCAAATAGTCAACACAAGCAATCCTACCTCTATTGGCTATGGTTTTTGGTGGGGGCTATGGGAAGGCCTAGGTTGGTTGGCAAAGAGTTAGATCAACACAACATGCAATACAATATGACATGGATGAACAAAACAACATGATATGGTGGTTGTCTAAAAACAAAAGTTAGCCTAAATTAACTAGCCACAAGGTTTAGAATTAAAGGATGGTGCCAACTTCATATTTCTCTCTAAAAAGACACAAAAGAAAAGGACTCTAAACACTAATAGGCACACAAAAGGGTCTACAAGTTTTCCAAGATCAAGAACAAGGTGCTCCCTTAATAGCAATTAAATCAAACAACATGATGTTGTGGTATTTATTAGAGCAATGGTACAATGTTACTTGATGTTTTAGTTTAAGATCACAATGTAGACGGTCATAATATTTATAAACATAAACAAAAGAAAACGGGTTGCCTCCCGCAAAGCGCTTCATTTAAAGTCATAGAGCTCGACTTTCTTACGTACCTCCTCGTGGTTGTGAAGCCATGGTCCTTCATGTAAGATTTGAAGATGTCCATGCAGCTTTGATCCACTCTCCATGCTTGACACGATCATTTTGCTTGATGAGAGGCTTGCCCGATCGCCTATTGCATCATCATCCCCTCCTTCTCCTTTGCTCTTCATTGCTGCTTCTTCTTTCGTGAATTTCACTCACTGTCCAGATCAGATCATGTAGCAAATAATAACTTCCACGCGTGGCGCATGAAATTATCTTTCCATCAAGTCTTTGTTGACCCCCAACGGACTCGAACAGTGAGTTACGCCCGTTTTACTCCAACGCTGCAATCTGTCCGAAGATTTCAGACTGCGCAGCGCTTAATATTTTCGCCATATCTCCTTGTACGGGTCTTCAAATTCGTCGATCTCGGAGGCGTTGGAATCGGCACTTGATGGAGCTTCTGATTTTCAACTTTCTCCTTCTTCTACATATCTGATAAGGTGCTCAAAACTGATGAAAACAGCGATGCCATCTTCGAGGTTCGGGGAAGGCGATGGACGGGATTGCAATTCCTTTGGGGCATGGCTTCTCTCCTCTTTATTAAGGTTTAATGACCTGCATGGTTAGTGAAACTCAGGTTTTCTCCCGACACACAGTCTTTTAAGGTCACGAGCTTGACCAAGCACAAAGCAAGTCTAGGATTTGCAAAACATAATATAGACATATGCAATCGTAACCACAATTTAAAAATTACATGAACAAAATGTGATTAAAGGTTGCATAAGTTTCTTGCTCAGCGCTAAGGCTCTCATTAGGCATGGGTTCATTAGGCATGCAAATTAACAAAGTTAAAATACAACATAGCCTCTTTATCATTCTGAGGAAATTCTAGCCTATCATGATCATCAAAAGTGTAAGGCATAGAATCAAACATACTATTGGACATGAACATGATTGTTTCAAAAGAAAGATATCATATCCCAAAGTACCTTGAGAGTTTAATGTGCACCTTAGCCTTTGAGCTTTTCATTGTGAGTGGTCCTTCGGAGTTGAAAGCAAACAATCCTTGATGATCGGAGGTGGCTCGCGTAGACTTCTTCAATCTCTCCCTTCGTGCCACATGTCGTCAAGGTTACTTTATGTAGGATCACTCCTCTTCATTTGTGGGCTCACACATCTCTTAAGTGTCTTCATGTAACTCCATGAGCCTTCATGTGAGAGCCCAAAGTGTCCGCGCCATTGGATGTTGTCCTTTGTGTGTAATCCTTCGTGGTTTGCTCCAAACATCTCCTTGCGTCGGATGTCGCCAACATGTGTCTTCATTTGCCAATGCTCCAGGGGTCTTTGTTTTGTTCCAAGCCTCTGAATTTCTTCATGTGTGGTCTAGTGGAAGCATCGCCCAAACTTCTCTTCATTGTTGTCGTCCTCATCTCCACTCTCTTGTTCTCATCGTGTTGCTGCCTCTTCCTCGTGGATTTTCCCTGTATATATAACAGAACATATACCAAAATATAATTCTATTGAAAAATTTATAAAATTACCTTTCCAACGGGTACTCATCCATCTTAATCGGAGTCCATACGCAGGAGCTATGGCTGTTTCACTTCAGCTTTGCTTGCTGTCCAAATCAGGATGTGCAACCATCGGTGATTCGGCCATATCCGCTTGTAGGAACCTCCGATTGACTTGATTCTTGACTCGTTGGAAGCGTAACTTCGTAGGGCATCTAAATATCCAAGTATATTCTGTTGTTCTTCCCATGAGGCTATACAAAACTTGATGCGAACAGAAGCTTCGAAGATGTTGACGGGCTTGATCTCGTGATCTTGGGGGCACCGTGATTGCTTCCAATGCCTATTGCTCGAACAAATGATTCTCCACAAAACATTAGTCTTAAAATTTAATTGACACGTTGACTTACCTTGTTTATCATCTCTAGGGTGTGGACTCGATAGCGGATGATGGGCCACTAACAAAAGTTAGCACCTACCACTAAAGAGCGAATCTTGATGTTGCGATCATCTTGTTGGGGTGCGGATGTTGAGAACTTCTCGAACGTCTTGTGTCTAGCTTTTCACCCGCTTTCAAGGACACAAACAAGAAAACAAGTGTATATGTAATACTAAGAATTAGGATTAGTCAAATAGAAAGGTAGATCACCCTAGGGTTCGAGTTCTTAGATCCCAAACAGCAAAAAAGGGGCTTGTTGACGGTGCAAAACCGTGTTGAAGTTCACCGCAAGCATACAGGTGACTTGGTGCCTTTTTCACTAAGGAGGGTCCTCCCTAGATTTGTCAATCCAAGGATCGGAAGCAAACTCCTAAACCTATCCATCTAATCTAATGATCTAACCTATCATGAAGCGTTGATTGCATAAAGGTAACATACAAATACGAAGGGATATATGGATCTCATCCACTTAGCCATAAAGGTAAACACCAAAGGGTAACCCTAGCCTGTGTCTTCTTGTTGCCGCGTTCCAAGGTGACAAACCAATCTAAACCTATACTATGATAAGGAGTACACTCGATATGGAGTAACCCGATATGGAGTGGTCCGATACACGTTCATTCGCCGCTTTCTTCTCCACCGTACTGTCACTACGCAAGGATATTCATCACCGAACGACAACCTCGGTCCATGCACTACAATGACGTATCCGCAAGAGATAGACTAACCACCACGATTGGACCTATTCCTACTAAAATCATATGCTAGCTACACATATGGATAAAACAATCATCGATGTAGATCAATGTAGGACAAGATATGATTACATCACCATAAAATGTTGAAGGTACAAACAACTTGACGAATTCAAGTCGTGGTCTGGGAACTCCACCATGGCTTCACCACCCAGGGCCAACCATGGCGGCTAGGGCATGGCCTAAGCCATCTCCCTAGGCAACTCGAGGACTTGCAGCGGCCGTCGGGTTCCTCCGGTGCTTCTCCTTCGTGTCGGCTCTCGATGAATGGATGGATGTGGCGGCCGTCGAGGCGAGGCAATATATAGAGGAGCACCTCAAGGCTCCATGTTGCTTCTCGCGCTTCCTAGAATTTATGCCGAACTTCTTGTGGGCCCTTGACGTCGTTTTCCCGAGGTTTGGATAAGGGTACTTGATGCGAACTCTCTTCACCTTCCTCCATGTTGCTTCTCGCACTTCACGGAATTTATGCCGAACTTGTGGGCCCTTGACGTCATTTTCTCGAGGTTTGGATAAGGGTACTTGGCGTGCGAACTCCCGCATTTTCTGTTTAGGTCCTCGAGCTTCACAGCCTTCATGCTTCGGTCTCGTTTGGAGTCATGTTCATCACGTATCTTGACTTGTGTCGGGCTTCATGATCTTCTTCTAAACTGCTTGATGAACTTATCCCGAAAGTCTCCTCTTTAACGATGATTTCCTGCGTAAACAATAAACTCCGAAACCCACATGCAAGCGTGAACTTGTTACATCATTAGTATGCCTAGTGGTGGGTTAGTTATAATTCAAAGCTCAAACCAAAGTGTAACAAGTGCTCTTGGTTGACTGAAATCGACCTCAACACCCACCTTTTGCACTCATCGATACCAATGGAAGACCAATGTAAGCCCGTAGTGGACCATCAATGGAGGCTAACCCATGCCATGCGAGAGGTAGTGAAGAAGGAGGTTATCAAGTTACTTGATGCTGGAATCATTTGCAGTGCTGCATAGCGAGTGGGTGAGCCCGGTTCATTGTGTCAAGAAAGGAGGTTTGACCGTGGTGAAGAATGAGAAGAACGAATTAATACCGCAAGAACCATGACCGGATGGCGGATGTGTATCGATTATCGAAAGCTAAACAAACAAACGAAGAAAGATCACTTCCCCCTACCATTCATTGACGAAATGCTCGAGAGGTTAGCAAACCACGCATATTTTTGCTTTCTCGATGGATACTTGGGGTTCATGCAAATTCCCATTCACCCGGATGATCAACACAAGACAACATTTACTTGCCCTTATGGGACGCTTTGCATATAGAAGGATGCCCTTCGGTTTTATGCAACGCCAGCCTCTTTTCAACGTTGCATGATGGCGGTGTTCTCGAATTTATCGAGGAAATTGTCGAGGTGTTCATGGATGATTTTTCCGTTTATGGGAAGACATTCGTGGATTGCTTAGTGAAGGACTGCTTAGGCGACCAGAGAGGGGGGAGTGAATGGTAGCCGATAAAAATTATTCCCGAAGGATGAACTCGGCCTATGCCCCAAATTCACCACCAAGGATTCCCACACGAGTTTGCAAGGTCAGTCTGGCGGACCACCGACCCTAGGAACAAACCCCTAACACAAAGCAACACGAAGCGCTACTCAAGAAGCAAGAGACTTGGGCAATCATGAGGTGCCTAGGGCGGTGGTGTGGGGGCGGACGGTCCGCAAGGGGCAGACGGTCCGCGGGACCACGGCGGACGATGCCGCAAAAGCTACGAACCGAGATGCACCTTGAATAGCAGACGGTCCGTACCCTACCCGCAGATGGTCCGTCCTGCGCCGACAGTCCGGCAACCTCGGGCGGACAGTCCGGCAAACACCTTGCAACCAAAACCTATTGACTCGGATCGAACCAAACCAACGCAAGAACTCGTGAAGAACTCGACGACGGTGGTGGCGAGCTCCGGTCAGACGTCCGACCGACGCCCACGGTTCGCAGTGCGGCCCGAGCACACGAAAATGCGAAGTCAACCCCTCCTATCCATCCATGGATCTCCCAAACGGCTTAAGCTCTTGAGACAAGATTTGGGGGAGATGTGAAGAGTCCCTAGTAGATGCTATACCTAAAACTTGTGACCTCAAACGAACTAAATCGCGGATTTAATCGCAACCGAGTTCTACCAAAAAGCTAGGGTTCCAACCGAAATCTTTCAATAGGAGGCCAAATCCGGAGATTGGGGGGTCAAGATCAAGCATAAAGATGCAAAAGACATCTATCCATGATCCCCCCAAGGAAATCCGAACCCAAACACCTCAGAATTGAAAGAACAAGCCACACAAAAAACCAACGAAAATAGCCCGAAAAAGACATGAAAATCACACGGCTACAAGAAGGAAATCGACGCAACCATGAAAGCTTCCATACACTCGGAGATCGATTCTCTACAAACGATGAAGAAAATCTAAACCTATGGAGCAGGAAATGAGAAGCGATCCGGAAGGATAGTTTGCCCCAAAACCCTAGAGCTATATATATGAGTCATACCTTCCGGTTGGGCAAATGACCAAGCTACCCCTAGCACTTAAAACTAAGATACAATCCCTCGGGGCAATGTCAAGTAGCACTCCTCTTCATCGACGGCCACGCCTTTGCCGCATCGCGTCCTCCGACGCAAGCCCTGCGATCCCGCGTGTCCTCGCATCGAAGCTTCTCGGCGCCGGATCCGTCTCCGCCCGCCGAGCCTCGGTCTTGGTTTTGTGGCTCAACCAAGTAACCCGACGGTTTTGTGGTGAACCGCAAACCCCAGCGCGGAACTACGGTCGTGAGCCGCTACTCGCAAGCGGTCAATGACTTCGTCTTGCTTTTCTTGCTGACACGGCCCGCACTTGACCCCGTTTGGCCACCAGTCCATCGAGCCGAGCCTACTTGTCTCTCCACTCCTCGGAGGCCCAGCAAAGGCTAAGACCTTTCGCGCCGCTCTTCACCTGCACCAACCACGAGTCAACTCTCAGACTGCAATACTCATCAATCACTCATCACACCGTGGGAGCCACCATCCACCGGTCCTCGACGCCCGGTCCTCAATCTCCCCTTGATGAGTGCATTGACAACACACACATAGTAACCAATTCGAGAAAGAGAAAAGAAAAGAAAAGAATGAATAACTCAAACAAGTGATCAGAAGCTAAACAAAAGCCAAAACGAGATCACTTGAGAGAGAAAAGAGAAAAATCTCGGTCCCCTAAGACAAGGGAAATGGCTCGACACAACCGAGATAAAATGCTCCAAATTTTCCAACTCCTCAAGGTGAGGCAAAAGGGCTCGACACCATCGGCAAAAGAGCACAACTAAAATCAGGCGACAAAGAGCTCCAAAGCACATGAATGCAAGCTCCCCCTAAACAAATGCATTTCTCCCCTTTGATGCAAAACTCCCCCTGGATGCATGAACTTTCTCAAAGCAAGAATTGGGTACTATCTCTCCCCCTTGTTGGTAATGCACGAATCAAGTCTACAGATGCAAGCATGTGCTTCTCAAATAGACAAAGAGCACTACAACATGCTAAAAATGAGACATAGACAAGCAAGATAGCCACAAATTTAGTACGAGCATCACCAACAAGATAGAGAGGTACATATAAGCATGTGACATAGCCATGATCAAAATGAAACATTTTCCACAAAATTTCCCTCTCATGAGCATGGGACCTAACATGGTCAAAATGAGCACAAACAACATATAACCCACAAACTTCATGCAAGGTCACAAATTCTCATCACAAGATCATCACAAACACCTAGAAGCTATCTCATGTCATGTCAAAGCCAAAGCCATGTGTCCACTTCTAAATGTGAGACTTCTCAACGGTGAACAACATGCAACGTTTAGCACCCAAGATAAGGAATTTAAAGCATAAATGACATGGAAGCATATTTTCAAGCACAAGCATTTCATATACCAATTTCATGATTTACAAATAATGCATGGTACATGAAGTGCCTTTGCGGCAAAAAGAAGCTTAGGCTTCTCCACAAGGTAGCATGTAGGCTAAACATTCATGATGATAAATGGGTCTTTGACCCCAAATGAAAAGAACATGGTTCCCAAGCACAAATTAAGCGTGATATAGCCATATGCACTCAATTTGAACATGAAAGGCATTCAACTCATAAGAGGATCATATATAGCATTTTCACAAAAGTAAGCCCAAGCATGTACATTCCAAAGCTATCAAGAGCATCGCTATACATCACATGAGCATCACTAGCAAAGTCATAATCTCATATCCAGCATATCATGGTGATCAAAGTATATAGGAGAAGCACATCTCTAAAGCATATGATACAAATGTAGTCTATGATACAAAGATGCCAGCATGATATGATACAGAAATGAGAATGCAACATGTATATGTACATCAAACCCCAACCAAGCTCAAAAGGAAACCACTCCAAGCTCCCTCGCAAATGAGCAAATGTAGCTTGGTCCAAAGGCTTTGTTGGGTTATTGGCGAGCTATTTTTCTATTGGTACATGGATGAGGTCTATGTTTCCCTTCTCAACATTGTCTCTCGGGAAGTGGTACCTCACCTCTATATGTTTAGTTCGAGTGTAGCATGGTTTTTGGCAACACTAATGGCACTCGTGCTATCACACATGAGAGGAACATGGGTACACTCTTCACCAAAGTCACTCAGCTTGTATGTGATCCAAAGGAGCTGTGAGCAACAACTAGCGGTAGCAACATACTCCGTGGTAGACCGAGCTACATTAGATTGTTTGCAGAAGACCAAGAAACAAGCGAAGAACCCAAAAATTGGCACATCCTCGGTTGACTTCCTATCGACTCGACATCCCGCAAAGTCGACATCCGAAACCTAAGAAGCGAAAGAGAAGAGGACGCCGAATACCAAAGACTGAGCTCAGGAGTGTATCAAAGATACCTGAAGATCCGCTTGACGGCCTGCCGATGTGAAGTCCTCGTGATGCTCGAAAACGAGCGCGCACATACACACAAAACTCGAATGTCCCGCCTCGCCGCCAAGTACAAGAGAGGGCGATCATGCTCGTACTCCTTCCGTCCATGTGCTCTCCGTCCTCGTCGCATCCCGTAGTCGTACTCATCGGTGTCGATCGGGCTTCGAGTCATCCATCTTAAACTTTTGAGGATGTCCTTTGTGTACTTGGCTTGATGCACAAAGGTTCCCTCCTTCCGCTTGATCTCGAAACCCGAGAAAGAACCGCAATTCTCCCATCATAGACATCTCTAATTCTTTGCTCATGTCCTCTGCAAACCTCGCAACCAAAGAGTGAGATGAGCTGCCAAAGACAATATCATCCACGTACACCTGAAAAATTATGATATCATCACCGCCGAGGAGAAAAGAGTCTTATCAACCTTGCCCATCTCAAACCCCTTGCTGAACAAGAACCCCCTCAAATGGCCATACCAAGCACGGGGAGCTTGTTTCACCATACAACGCCTTCCTCACCCTATACACCCGGTGGGAAACTCAAGACTCTCAAAGTCTTGGTTGCTTCGCATAAACCTCTTCTTCTAAAAAGCCATTCAAGAAGGCACTCTTCACATCCATTTGGTACAATTTGATCCCTTTAGCCACGAAAAAGGCTAGAAGGTTCCTAATCACCTCCAAACGGGCTACAGGAGCAAATGTCTCCTCATAGTCTATCCCCTCCTTCTGACTATAGCCCTGAGCAACCAACCTTGATTTTTTCTCACCACCTCACCATTCTCATCCTCTTTGTTCTTCCACACCCATTTTGTCCTGATAGGTTTGCAATGTGGTGGTGGCTCTACCAACTCCCAAACTTGGTTTCTCTCAAAGTTCTCTAACTCCTCATGCATTGCATTCACCCAATTAGGATCAGAGAGGGCGTGTCCAATGTCTTTCTACCAAAGGTAGCAACAAAAGCCGAATGAGCAAAGTGAGAAACATTCTTAGACCTTGACCGTGTCGTACGTTCATTGATGTCGCCGATGATTCTTGAGGGAGGATGATCAACTTGAACGCGCCTCGGTGCCTCTCGCCTGGAGACAACCTCCCCCTCAACTGTAGCTTCCACTTGATCTTGCTGGATCGTAGTCGGTGTAGGGGCTGGGCCATCCTGCACCGTAGTCGTTGTGGTAGAAGTAGAGGGTACATGCTCCGAGCTTCATCATCACAATCATCCTCTCCAAAGATCATCCTCCTCATCCTCAAAGATCTTCTTGCCAATCTCGTCACACCGCACACTCAAAATGCAGAACCGCATGGATGGGTCTCGTTGAAGGTAACCTCGCAAGTTTCCATGACTAGGTTAGTATCAAGGTTGAGCACACGAAATGCTCTAGAATGACTCACATAACCCAAAAGATCCCATCAAGACCTCGACTCAAACTTATCAAGCCTACCCTTCTTGAGAATAAAGCACCGACAACCGAAAGCCCGAAATGGCTCACTCTAGGTGCTCGCCTGCATGAGCTCATAGCACGCCTTGTTCAAGAAGGCAAGAAAAATCCGGTTCCCAACATGGCATGCGGTATTCACCGCCTCACCAATATCTCCTGAGTCCTATGCTCCACGAGCATCGTCAGCCATCTCACAAAGGGAACAATTTTGCTCTCAACCACACCATTCGACAAGCCACATAGGAGAAGAGAACGATGTTCGAGACCCAAATCATGACAAAAGGTTTCAAACGAGAGTTTTAAATTGAGCCATTGTCGCCTACGAATAGCTCGAATAGCATCTCCATTCCTCTCATTCTTCAACCTCAAGATTAGATCCCGCACAAAACCAAATGTCTCCCCCTTGTCAGCCAGAAAGAAGACCCAAGCATAGCGAGAATAGTCGCCCACTATCACCGGATGTACCATTTCCCACCCATGAGCACACACGAGCTGGACCAACCAAGTCCATATGGCTCGCTTGACCTCTCATAACGGATGTCGAGGCGGGTGAGGCGGCGACCATCTTACCATGCCTACATGGAGCACATACCAAGTCCTTTTGGTATTTCAACTTAGGCAATCCTCGGACCAAACCTAGCCCACTCAAGCGTGACAACAAGTCAAAACTCAAGTGACCTAGTCTCCTATGCCATTTCCAAAGTCTACCAAACACCAAAGAACCAAACAACGAGAAGAGCCGACACACTGAGAAAAATTAGCTTTAAAAATCTGATTCTCGGGGATGATCGTGCACACAAGATCACCTCGAGAATCCAAAACATGAGAAGCGCCCGTTTTGAAATGGACCTCAAAACCCTCATCAAGAAGCTGGGAAACCGAAAGAAGATTAAACCCCAAAGACTTGACAAGAGCAACACGCCTAAGAGTCACAGACTCCCTCACCTTCATCGTGCCCACTGAAAGCACTCTACCTTTCCCATTGTCCCCAAAAGTGATGTACTCTTTGGTCATCACCGGGGTGAGGCTGGAAAACCACCTTCGATCTCCGGTCATGTGTCGAGAGCAACCGGAGTCGATCAACCAAAAGCCCTCCAAGCCTCCCACCTGAAAATAAAAAGCGAGGCGAGTGAGCAAACGACTCAAAGACCGGGTTAGTACAAAATGAATCAAACCAGTGCCGTGCCATTTGCTCAAAAGTGGGGTTAGCAAAATCCATCCTATCTATCCTAGGTGGAACCCCCACACATCCCCTTGGAGGACTACGCGTACCACGAGGTGGAGACCGTGGCCCGTTGCTCCTCTGGGACCTAAAACTGCGATCGTCCCCCCCATACTCGTATTGTTCACGAGCGAAGGAACGTCCAGCAAACTCACCACGCCCAAACCCAACACGCCTACCACCATCTCTCTGTGGTGGCTCACCTCGAGGCACAAACTCACGCCTCTCCCGAGGGTAAATGGTACGCACCACACCCTCGCCCCTTGGCACCATCCTAGGCTCAGGCACACCACGAGAAGGGCGGTACTTGTCCTTGTTTTCCATCTCCCTCGCAAACCTCTCCTCACGCTTCCTCCTGAAGCAAAACTCAGCAAGGTGCCCATCCCTCCCACAATGCTCACAATGGAAGGGTTTTGGTTTTGGCTTTGGTTTTGGGCTCTGGCTTCTCCTCACTCGGTTTCTCCTTCTTCCCAAAGAACTCATTCCCAAGTCACTCTTGAACTTGATGGGTTTCTGGAAGTTGTCTGTGTGTGGAGGAAACACGGGTGGAGCTAGGGTTGTGTCTAGTTGATTCCTAAGAGGATTTGGCTTAGGAGCATAGGCATTTTTGTGGTGGGTTTTTGGTGGTTCTGGGATGTCACCGATCTTCCCCTCATTCTCACCACTTCCCTCACCAACCTTATCCGCCCCAAGAGCTTGCCCATCATAGCGCTTGTATGCCTCAATCATCATCCTGAGTTGAGGCTCATGACCAGACAACCAACCCATCATCTTTCTCAACTCATCATTCTCATCCTGCAAGCAATCAACATAGTGTGCAAGCTCCAAATTCTTCACAACATTTATTTCACAAGTAGAGCATGATGTGAGAATAGGAGCTTTCAAAGTAGCTTCTAGAGATCTAGCTTAAGCAACCGATTCATCTAGTTTCTCATGCAAAACAGGACAAGAAGTGCAAGCACCAAGCAAGGAGGGCCTAGATTTCATCTCATCTAGCTCAACCCTAAGCACATCTAGTTCCTCAACCTTGGAGGCATACTTTTCCTTAAGCACAGTCAAGTCACCAAGAAAAGTGGAACAATCAGTGCATTTAGGTTCATCGGTCACAATAGGAGCAGAATTAAGAGAATCTATTTGAGCCCTAGCATCAACAAGCAAAGACTCTAGCTCAACCACCTTCTCCTTAGCCTCTCCATGCAAAGACCTATACTCCCTCTTCTCCTTGTTGGTCTTTCTAAGCACATCATCACGGTTGTCAAGCAATTCATTGAACCTAGCATTCTCAGCTACCAAGAAGGATGGATCATTGTTTACCTCATCATCAGAGTCGGAGTCCGAGTCATCCTTGTTGGTCTTCTTGGTTGCAGAGTTGCATGCCATGCCGCAAAAGCCTTGGGCGGCGAAGCACAGGCTGTTGATGTTCTTGCTTGACCGCTTGCCCTTGTGCCGGTTCTCATCTTCATCACTTGAGCTCGATGAAGAGTAGCAGGAGCTTGAGTCAATGTCGCTCGCACCGGCAACCATCGCATGCTCCTTCTTCTTGTGACCACCACGCCTCCTTGGCCTCCGCTCGGACTTGTTCTTGCCCTTGTGGTCGTCCCTCGAGCGGTGCTTGTGGTCGGTCCTCGGACGGTGCTTGTGCTCGGGCTTGACCTCCATGGCTTTCGGGCACTTTCGGCGATAAAGTGCCCGTGCTTCCTGCACCGGTAGCACATGCCCGAGCTCCTCCGAGCGTTCTTCCGGTTCGTGTAGATGCGCTCGAACCGCCTGCTCAGCAATGCGAGATCTTCCTCGCCCAGCATGTCAAACTCCTCATCTGGTATGGACACAAGACAAGACAAAGAGAACTGTCTCGAAGACAAGTTAGCGTTAGTCCTTGGTCCAGAAATGAGAGCCAGACTATGTGGGTCAGTCGGGTTCTCGATCCTTGCACGCACCCCACGGTCCACCTCGGACGACTTGAGCTTGGAGAACAGCTCGTCCACCGTGAGGGTCTCGTACGGGAGCACTGCCACATTAGCCCTCATGTTGTTCACAATCACAGTGAACCGCTGGAACATGCTGTCAATGGACTCACCGGGGAGATGAGTGAAGTTCTCGTACTCTCTCCGGTAGGTCGCGAACAACCGAGCCTGAACCTGAGCATTTCCAGCATGAGCATTCTTCAACTGCTCCCAAATCCTACAAGCCAAGTCCTTTGTCTGAACCCAATCGAATTCGGATTGACACAGAGCACGAAACAAGTAGTCGACCGCCTTGTTGTTAGCGTCGAACATATCCCTCGATCCTGGAGCTAGGAAGTTCATCGGATGAACATAAGTTGTGTTCACTGTGACATCCCAAAGGATCTGACCCTTGCCGCGGAGGAAAGCAGCCATCTGCCTCTTCCACATCTGGTAGTTCTTACCATCAAAGTGTGGAGGACCCGAACCCCATTCCTGGTACGCCATCTTTGGATCTTAGACTGGTTAGAATCACGAAGATCCGTAACCGGCTCTGATACCAATTGAAGGACCGATTAGGCGACCAGAGAGCGGGGGGTGAATGGGGATAAAATTCTTCCCGAAGGATGAACTCGGCCTATGCCCCAAATTCACCACCAAGGATTCCCACACGAGTTTGTCAAGGTCGCGTAGTAACAACGGACATACCAACCCTAGAAACAAACCCTAACACAAAGCAACACGAAAGCGCAACTCAAGAAGCAAGAGACTTAGGGAATCTGCGGTGCAGGCGGACGGTCCCATGATCGTGGCGGACGGTCCGAGGACCAGATGGCGGTCCAGTCTACCCTACCATGGACGGTCCTTCCATGCGGATAGTTTAGTTTGGCAACCCCGGGCGGACAGTCCGGCAAACACCTTGAACCAAAACCAGTTGACTCGACGGATCGAACCAAAGCAACAAAAGAACTCGCGAAGAACTCGACGAACAGCCGGCTGGCGGGCTCCTCGCGGACGGTCTGCCGACCAGGCGCAGACGGTCCGCCAGGTGCAGACAGAGCAGCCCGAGCACGAAAACGTGAAGTCAACCCCTCCTATCCAACCATGAATCTCCCAAATGGCTTAAGCTCTTGAGACAAGATTTGGGGGAGATGTGAAGCGTCCCTAGGAGATTCTATACCCCAAAACTTGTGACCTCAAACGAAATAAATCGCCGGGAAACGAATCGCAACCGAGCTCTACCAAAAAGCTAGGGTTCCAAGAGAAATCCTTCAATCGGAGGCCAAATCTGGAGATTGATGGGTCAAGATCAAGCACAAAGATGCACAGGACATCTATCCATGATCCCCCCAAGGAAATCCGAACCCAAACACCTCAGAATTGAAGGAACAAGCCGCGCACGAAAAACCAACGAAAATAGCTCGAAAAAGACATGAAAATCACACAAGCTACAAGAAGGAAATCGACGCAACCATGAAAGCTTCCATACACTCGAGATCAGATTCTCTACAAAACAATGAAGAAAATCTAAACCTATGGAGCAGGAAATGAGAAGCAATCCGGAAGGATAGTTTGCCCGTAGAGCTATATATATGCCCTCCGGGTTGGGCAAATGACCAAGCTACCCCTAGCATTAAAACTAAGATACAATCCCCTCAGGGGCAATGTAGTCAAGTAGCACTCCTCTTCATCAAACGGCCACGCCTTTGCCGCAGTCCGTGTCCTCCCGACACAAGCCCTGCCATCCCGCCGTGTCCTCCTCGGCATCGGCTTCTCGGCGCACGGATCCGCCTCGCCCGCCGAGCCTCCTAGATTGGTTTTGTGGCTCAACCAAGTAACCCGACGGTTTTGTGGTGAACCACAGAACCCCGTGCAGAACTGACGTGAGCCGCCACCTGACCGACTCCCAATGACTTCGTCTTGCTTTTCTTGCCAGCATGCGGCCCGCACTTGACCCCGTTTGGCCACCGGGTCCGTCGAGCCGAGCCTACTTGTCTCTCCACTCCTCGGAGGCCCCGCAAGGTTAAGACCTTTCGCGCCCGTTCTTCACCTGCACCAACATGAGTCAATTCGCAACCTGCACCTACAATACTCAGCCAAGAGTCAGTCCACACCACGTTGTCAATCACTCATCACACTAGGGAGCGACCATCCACCGGTCCTCGGACGCTCCGGTCCTCACTTGGAAAACTTAGACAAGGTTCTCACGAGGTGTGCGGAGGTCGATCTAGTGCTAAATTGGGAAAAGTGCCACTTCATGGTAAAGCAAGGCATAGTGCTCGGACACGTTATATCCGAGAGAGGAATTGAAGTGGATAAAGCCAAAGTGGAGACGGTTGAGTAACTCCCGCCTCCAACGGATGTTAAGTCTTTGAGGAGCTTTCTAGGTCATGCCGTATTTTATAGAAGATTTATTAAGGACTTCTCGAAGATTACTAAGCCTTTAACACAACTTCTTCAAAAAGATGTGGCTTTTAACTTTGATGAGAACTGCTTAGCGGCATTCCGGACCTTGAAAAATGCTTTAGTAAGTGCCCCTATCATTCAACCTCCGGATTGGAGCCAACCTTTCGAGATCATGTGCGATGCAAGTGACTATGCCGTAGGGGCGGTTTTAGGACGAAGAAAGGAAGGCCGAGTTCACGCCGTATACTACGCTAGTAAAACTCTCAGTGAGGCACAATTAAATTATGCCACTATGGAAAAAGAGTTGCTAGCGGTTGTTTTCGCTTCGAAAAATCAGATATTACATCATGAACTCGAAGGTCATTCTTTACACCGATCACGTGGCAATCAAATATCTTTTGGCTAAGAAGGATGCTAAACCAAGATTGATTCGTTAGATGTTGAAATTCGTGATAAAAAGGGGGTGGAAAATGTTGTGGCCAATCATTTGTCTAGGATGAACCGTGGACAAGATGACAAAGAGCCCATAGAGGATAAGATGAGAGATGACCACCTCTACCGTATACTCGACAAGGATACTTGGATGATTGATATCATTCGAGCAATTCGGAGAATGCCTCTTGATCACCTAGATAAAAACACTCAAAGGAGGATAATCTCCAAAGTCGAATATTTTTGGGATTCACCTTACCTCTTTAAGGTTGGGAATGATGAAGTAATGAGAAGATGTGTACCAAGAGAATAGAGGCAAGAAATTTTGAGGAAGTGTCATTCAGCGGAGTACGGTGGACACTATAGTCATTTTCGAACCCAAGCAAAAGTGTGGTCTAGCGGATTCTTTTGGCCGGAGATGCATGAAGATACTAAAAGATATGTTGCATCATGCCCTAATGCCAAAGGACCTAAACATTTCTCAAAGGAATGCTATGCCCTTGAACTACAATCTACAAATCGATTTATTCGATGTTTGGGGAATTGACTTCATGGGGCCTTTCAAAACTCACATGGATTTGAGCACATCCTAGTTATGGTTGATTATGTATCAAAGTGGGTAGAGGCCATGCCATGTCAAAAGGCTTCCACGGAAGAATCCATTGCGATGATTAAGAGTGATTTTCCCTCGCTTCGGTACCCCGAGAATTTTTATAAGCGATGGAAGAAGTCACTTCACCGGGAAGAAATTTAAGAAATGCTTGTCCAAGTTGGGAATTGAACACAGTGTGTCTACGGCTTATCACCCACAAACCAACAGACAAGCGGAAACATCGAATAGGCAACTAAAGAGCATCCTTAACAAGAGTATAGAGAAGGGAGGCAAGGATTGGTCAAAGAAGTTGGATGGAGCTTTGTGGGCATATCGAACGGCGTTCAAGACACCGATAGGTATGACCCCATATCAATTTGTTTGTGGCAAGGCTTGTCACCTTCCGGTTGAGCTAGAACACAAGGCATATTGGGCAATAAAAGAGATGAACCTCGATCTAGACGCCGCGGTAGTGAAACGGAGAATCCAAATTAGCGAGCTAGAGGAGATGAGGTTGAAAGCTTATGAAAACGCAAGCATATACAAAGAGAGAATCAAAAGATGGTACGACAAAAGGTTAAAGATGGAGTTTAAAGAAGGAGATAAGGACCTCCTCTATAATTCGAGATTCAAAACTTTCGGAAAGGGGAAATTGCAAAGCAAGTGGGATGGACCTTACATTGTTCATTCTTGGTGCTCTCCAATGGGCGGTTACCATCATGGATATGAAAGGAGATTAATTCATGATGAACGGTCAACGACTTAAGGTGTATTTCGAACCCGACGTTGTGCCCCTTCACCATATTGACATTTTCATCATGGAGGATGAGCCCGAATGTCAAGCCTAAGACGTAAAACAAGGCGAGCTTTTTGTAAATAGCTCTTATTTTATTTTTCTAGAGTTTCTCGTGAAGTTTTACCAGGCCAATTTCTCTACACGGGCTAAACATCAAAAAATAGTGGAGTACACGAAAAACCGGACCAAACCGGCCCGTGAAACAGGGCAGGCCGACTGCCCGGCCCTCGATCGGCCAGAGGCCGGGCGGCCGCCGTTTCTCTGGGACGCGTGTCTTTGACTTCCTTGTTTGGTCAGAGAATTTTAGGGAAGTCAAGAAAAGGAAAAGATGGGTTCTAGGGCATTCCTTCTCAGACTATTTAAAGGAATGAGATTGGAGCTCGGGAATCCATCCCAATTCACATCCTTTTGCACCCAAGCAGCAGCCATGGCGTCTCCAAGGACCAAGGAGATCAAGCTAGGCACCGAGAAGCCTTTGAAGCCGGAGGAGGCGAAGTGATGCGAGCACAAGCCTACATTGGAGATCAAGAGGACCGCCCGCATCCGTTACGAAGGGCGTGTCCCGACCGGGCCGATTGCATCTCGCCACCATGTCAAGGAGGAGGTCTCAACTCCCGTCTGAAGATCGGAGCGACTCCGGGGCATGAAGAGGAAAGACTACAAGGAGGAGTCGCCCGAGCCGAAGGATTACGGGGGGAGTGATTATTCCGACAACCGCAGCTTGAGCTCGTGGGCAGCCACCGGAAGGGACGACAATGACCTCTTCTATTGGGAGGAGGTGCCTAAAAAGAAGACTCCCGAAGGTCCAAACGGCGACGGAGATCTCGACGACAACGGCGTCGGCGACAATGGCGATGACGACCCATTCGGGATGCATCCATTATGTTGTGAGGCTTGCCGTCACTCCATCTCGGACCTCTACGTGTCGATCGGGGAGTGTTTCCAAGCTATGGAGGCGATGAGGCAGAGAATGGAGGATATGGCACGAGTACAAGTTCCTTAATAGGAACATGAGGAAGTTATTCGGGATGGTCGGCAACATGAAGAAAAGGTGGTGCAAGGACTGTGGGAAGTTCCACTAGAAAGTTAGGGTTTTCCCCCTTAGGATTTTTGTAAAATACGACGAGGACATCGTATGATTTTAGCGTGGGGGAGAGCTAGCTAGCTAGATCTTAAATTTTTTTGCCTTAGTGAGTTTAGTTTGGTTTGGTTTAGAGTTTGGGAGAGTTTACGAGTTAAATTCTTAGGTGTGCTTTTAAATTTTCAAGTTTGAAGTGTGTTAATTTAGTGTTCGAGTCGAAAAATCAAATAAAAAGTGTCTTTTAATTTGTGTCGCATGCGATGCTTTTTCTTTCTTTACTTGTATGTTTGTCTTTAATTTTTGATATATGAGCGTGAGCATTTGGTTTGAAACGTTTACCGTGGTGCTTAGTGGAATTTTTACCTTTAAAAGTACCCACACCATACTTTGATCTAGAACCTTGTTTCGGTTGTGCTAAGTTTGATGCTAATGTTGGAGGAGTTTAATTCTGAAAATTATATGAAAAACTTTTGTAATAAAGTTTAGCAAACTCTCTTTTTCCAAGTTGAGAGATAAAGAAAAAAATCCTATACAAGGCCAACTCAATATCCGCTTCACCATAAGTGCGGTTAGCATGATGAGTTGGGCTAGGATCCTTCTCGCTTGGAAGTTTTAATCTCGAGCAATGATCATGTCCTTGTATATATCTTTTATTGCTAGCCTCGTCATGCATTGATGTGAGACTCTCACATCGAAAGTCCCGTACATCGCTGAATTCCATACCCAACCCATAATATCTCTTTTGTACATCATATTCCTTGAACACAACCTATGTTCGAAGTTTCGTCTCGTCTCTAGCATGGTTTCCATTTAAAATTCAGATTGTATTTATGCAAGAAAAGATGATCAAAGAGCTTCGGAAGAGAGGTAAAGATGTCGAGAGAGAGATAAGTAATATATATATATGCGTATGAAAAAGAAAAAAAAAGAAAAAGAAAAGAGAAGAAAGAAAGTAAGAAAGAGGAAAAGCAAGAAAGGTATGAAGAGGGATGAATCATGTGAAGATTAAATGAAGTGTAAGGAAGGATGCCACATTGTTGTTAAGAGACGAAACTTTCATTTTTCCAACCATGTGCAATCCGACAACGAGGACGTCATCGGTGCCTCGTAGTCTTATTTTCTTTTGCCCTTGCACATGTCCACCATTCTATATCTTCTTATCCTTGACATCCCCACATCATGGTTTAATTCTCATGATCGTTGGCTTTGAAAGTTAAACCATCACTACCACTATAAAATGCACCAGATTATTCTTTCCTAAAGCCACACAAACAAATCTCCCCAACAGTCATTACCAAACTAAGTACACTCAACTAATTGCACCTAGCAAACATCCATTTTCTCTCACTCACTCACATCTAAGAGTCCAAATTGCTGCAAACATCTATTTTCTCTCACTCAGTCACATCCAAAGGGTCAGCTCTCACGGATAAAACCTCAGCCCGCCCTCCCCACACTCGAGGAGACGGACACGCCGCGCGCGAGATGAGGAGACGCGGGCGGCGACGCGGAGTTATTATGGGTGATCCAGCCGCCCGCCCCCTCCCTCATCCCTCCACACGCCGCCCCGCCCCCTCCCTCATCCCACCACAAGCAGATCACAAGAGAGCAGACTGAAGCCATGGCCGTGGATCCAAGGATCGCGGCGCAGGCGGAGGCCGCTGCGCGCCGGAGCGAGGAGGCGGCGGAGGCCTTCTTCCGCTCCGCGCCGCCGCTACGCGACCGCGACAGCATCGCCGCCAGCCTCAACGACTTCGTCGCCCGCCACTCCGCCGGCAAGTGCCTGCCGATCCCTCACTTCTCCTCCCACCCTTCCGGTTCGCTGACTCAATCCAAATTCTGACGAGCTCTTCCTGACCCCAATCGCGCGCTGCAGGGACCGGCGACGCGGAGCCCCGCGACGGCCGGTGAGGGGGCAAAGGCTCGGCCGCCGCAATCCGGAGCGGTTCCGGCGGGCGGACGGCGGCTCCCCTCCCCTCTCCCTCTGGTGGGCGGCCGGATCTAGCTGTAGGTGTGGCGGGGCCGGGATGCCGCGTCGGGGACAGTGGGTACCGCCGGCGTAGGAGGAAGCGACGGCTGGCGCGTGTTGGGCATAGGATGCGGTGGCGAGCGCAAGCGAGATGCCCAACTTCTTGACGATCTCGACCTCGAGCGCCCTGTCATCACGGTATGGCTTCAGCTCGTCCTCGCCGAGGTACACCACCCGAGCTTTCCTTCCTTCTCTTCCTTCCCTGCTTCCTTCCGTCCTCCCCATCTCTCCCTTGCCTGCCCAGGTCTAGATCTTGCGTCCAGCGACGGGCTGGCCGGTTGCCGGTGTTAGTGGTGGTGCTTGCGCATGGTAATCATCTACGGAGATGCGGCTACCTTCTGCTGGCCGCGACATTGTGCCCTTCCTGCCTGCGGCAGCTGACAGCCATGGCTGCGGTAACGGTTTTGGCTCTGTAGCAGCTAGGTTACTTATTTTGTTTGATTCCATCAATTTCATGAATATATGTTTTTCTTTGATTAATAACAGTCAGGAACCATGAAACTAGAATATCATTGTTTTCTTTCCTTGAACTGCGGGACTGAAATCCTTGCATTTTAGATTGTTGCCTGAACGATTTTTCTGTTTGTGTTTGTGTCCAGAACAGCAAATGTGTTGGTTGTAGTACTACTATACCGTATGGTTCATGCTCAGATCCAGTGTCTCTTCTTGCCCTACAGGTTGAATGTGATTTTCTTAACCTAAAATTCTGAAAATTATGATTACCAGTTGTATCTTGGCTTTCTTGTTCAGGATGAGCACATATACACAGTTTTCTTGAGATCCTTTATAAGCTTTGTATTATAAATGGCTTCATTAATATAGGATGACCACTTGTTCTTTCTGGCCACATTCCCAAAAAATGTTTTTTGTTTATATAAATGTTGTATATTTGAAATAAGCATAAACACATAGCTTCTATTGTAATATTCAGGATGCTATTCTGAGAAGCACAAGTTTTGGGCTTCGAGGACACGCCAAATGAGAGTGGGCATGGTGAGATGAGTGGGATATCAGATATACCAGCATATTATGTTCATGAGCTTCTATGTGGTGAAACGAGCTGGTGATGACTAAGGTATAGAAAACAATTCACATAACAGCAGGATAATTTCATGAGATACAACTACATGATCTTAACTTTGTTGGTTGATTTCTATTGATCTTATGTATGATTGAAGGCATGGAAGGCAATCTTGTTATATTTAGAGTCCGCTAACAAATCTGGAGGATAGCAGTTATGCATTTTACTTTCAGCCTACTCAACAGGAAAGCTGTTTAAGTTGATCGCATATCATGTTGAGTTGAGGTGACACTTCATGCTTGTCCCATGAAGCGCTGGTCTTCTCCCTTAGGTACCAACAGATGCATTTCGTCCAGTTAAATGTCAGTTTGGATGGTTTTGTTGCTCATGCAGTCGGCAATCTAAAATTTGCCATGCAGTCCACCTCTGATGCATGTGTGCCTATGATCAAATTCTATTTTATTATGTGCTTACCTTTTCACTTCATGGTATAATATAACTTTTATGTTATCCCAACTCAATAGTTGAGGCCTCTCATGATATAATAGCATCCACAATACCATTTTTAGGATCAAATAGTGCTGCCGAGCCATTTTGACCTTTCTGATTTCCAACACAATGTATGTCATAGCAATGTCATGTACCTGGTCACGAATTATCTTGGTTGTCCAATGAGCGGGTGATACTTAAGAGAAATAGGAAATATAGTTCCATTCCTTTTCTGATGCAATCAGTTAATTGAGAAGTAGTACGTCATGAATTTGATAACTAAGAACACACAGATTGATGATAGCAGTGGTGCTAAATGTAAACCATACACTGGTTTCAGTACTACCATTGGTGCAAGTACATTATCATCTTGCAGATTTACATGCATTTGTGATAAATGTTTCAAATTGTTTCTGTAAAACAATAGGATAAGGTTTTTTCAGATTATACATGTAAACATTTCTGTTTGTTTTTTTCTAGCTGGATGGTAGCATCAGCAATGTCAACTATTCTTGTGGGTGGCAGTTGGCCTCTGGACTTCTTAATCATTGGTTTTATTTCTAACACAAGCAATGGCTACGCTTTGATGTTTTCCATTCATGGGGGTGGCTAAATATCTAACTTTGATGCAAGTTATTTACCTTCTTTGTTACAATTACCTCATAATTATTTCAGCATACTTGTTTGCATTTTCATAGCCTTTTTTGAGCCATGTGGTGCTTGCTGCCCTGTAGGAGGCTGGGGAAGCATCTTTGGTGCTCTGTTCGAGACTTCGAGGACACATAACTGTGCACCATCAAGGGCATTCAGCATTATAGGAGGGATCAATGCAAGAGGGCTTAGGTTCTCTGCTACAGTTAGGATATTATGGATCCAAACAATTATGAATTAAACTATGGAAGTGATGTACTGTGGTGTAGTCTTGTTTTAATTTTGTGTTGTCCTGTTTCAACCCTCATATGGCATGATTATTTCTTGTACCACAAATTATTCCAATCTGTCAATACCATTTCAGGAGTTGAAATTTCCTTTTTACTACCTTGGAGTGTTTTTTGTAACACATTACCTGCATTTGCAGATTTGCGTGAAGATCAATTCCTTTTTCTGGGTAAAAAATCATGGCTCAAGGAAAAGAATACTAGTTTCATGAGTATTAATAGATGTATAAAATTTTGTTAACAACTTTTATCACCAAATCAGTTTCAAGCATTTTCCCGTAGCGTTAGCACGGGCAATATACTAGTTAGAGGAATTTCTTAGCTTGACAATGTTTGTGTTGATCTCACTAGCCATACCTATAGCTTCACCTTACATGATAATATGAGAGACTTGTAGGAGATGAGAGTTTTATGAATTGTTTAGGATAGTCACTTCATATGAGCGACATGTGAGAAGTTGGAGAAAGGTTTTTGTCTAATATTTGTTGCAGGAATTTTATTTTTGAAAAAATCATGAAAACCCTCCGATGGAAGCAAAGAAGTAAGCATGGTCGGAATTGAGAACCTCGAGTGAAAGGAAAGGTATGAGTTGTGGGGTGAATCTCGATCCTGGTAAAAATTCTAAATGCCCATGTTTATGTATCATGATCATTGCTTTATGTTTATTATATTAAAGATAAAGGATTGACTAACTTGTGAAGGAAGAATTAGCGGAGCACGTTTTCAACACCATGGACAAAAGTTCTTTTACGAGGACTTGCTCGAGGATGAGCAAGATCTAAGCGAGGAGATGTTGATTTTGGTACACCAAACATGTTCATTACACTTTGATTTGAGCTTAATTATGGAACTAACCCGCCACTAGGCACACTAATGATATAACAAGTTCATCTTCATATGTGCATTAGGAAGTGTTATGTTTTTGCAGGAACACATGGACAAAAAGGACGGAGTCACAACAAGTTCAAAGGATCAAATGAGGAGTCTCGTTCGTGTTCAAGTGCATGATGAAATCACTCCTAAAGGTGGCGAGGACCGAAGTATTACAAAGGAGCATCCCTGAGGTTTGAAGCGTAAAAGACCGAACTTCATGCGAGAAGACCCTCTATCTTGGATGCAAAGATGGCGTCGTCAAATTGATGCAATTGGAGGGGGCAAAGTGCAAAATGTCAAGAGGACCCACGGGAGCGAAGGGGCAACCGAACACAAGCGATGGGCCCGGGCCTCGCCCAGCCGGCTCGCCCGCCCATTCCCAGCCCGCCTTTCTTTAGCGTGAAGAAGATGCAACCCTAAAGAGGTGGGGGCGCCGCCATTCGTAGAGAGAGAGCCATTTGCCCGAGAGGCCGTCCACAAGCTAGAGAGGAAGGAGAGGAGAGAGATCATTTGCGAGAAGGATCGCTCTACTCAAGGAAGCAACCACAAATGGAGGAGGGCGAGGCTCGCCACGACACCCGGAGGAGAAGGAAGACACCGAAGCATCACCATGATCAGCGGTGTTATGCCTAGCACCTTGATGGGGTAATCTTCTCATTTGTCCATGGGTTGTAATCGATCTTGAGATGTAATTGCACCTTTTATGGTTTCAATCTATCACCTAGTGTTGAAGATGCTTTCATGTTTAAGGTTAGCTACCATGCCATGTTGGGAGTATAGATCTCACTTCTCCTTAGAACCCTTCAATACGTGATCATCATAGGTCTAGTCATGAATACCTCCCGTAGTGACGACGGGGAGGGAAAGGCGAAACTGTGGTCACAACCCCGGTGAGATTAGATCATTTTCATATGTCTAAGCGGTTGCATGTTCAAGTATCGTAGACCCTTGGGCAAGTGTCTTTTATATATCTTGTGAGTCTCACAACCCTCTCTACTGTAGCGTAGTAGTTTTCTAGTTCAACCGTAGTTTAGGGTTTGGATAAGTTAGTTAGTAGTGCTAGATCAAACGCTTGTAATCCCTTGCTCATGGATTGACAAGAACCTAGGGAATCCCCGTGGTGAAAAAGGTGTAGGTCCGTACGCTTGAGGATCGTAGGTGGATATGAGTTTTATCCGTCAACAGGCGTGGCACGGCGCTCCAGGGACTCAGGCAGCCCCCTGCCTTCCTCTCCACCCCCTTCTCTTCTTGTCCTTCTTCTTCTTTCTCTCCTCCCTTCACCTACCCTGCTTATTGGTGGCAGCGACGTGGGACAGAGGGGCGGAGAAGGACCTCGGCGCTGGGGATTTGGCACGGGCGGTGGCTTCTCTGGCTGTGGATGCCCCCACGGCTTCTCCAAGCCCCCTACCCTCTATTCCTCTCCTTCGGTGGTGCACAGGATGGGGAAATTTCCCCCAGGCAGTGGCGGACATAGGGAGAAGCCCCAAGGGTTGCTGCGAAGGGATTTATACCAGCGGCTAGGGTTCCTGGGTGAGGGATGAATGGCGGAGAGTGATTTGGGTGGCGTGGTGTGCATCGGCGCGCCCGATGAGGCGGCGAATGGGCGAGGCCGGGTGTGCATGCGCGCGGCCCCTGTCTCCATCCTACGTGCGTCACGGGGAAGAAAGGGGAATAGTCTTCCCCGGCTGACGCGCGGGCCCCAGGTGGCGGTGAGAGCAAAGAGAGGGAGAAGACCGGCGGGTTGGGCTGGCTCGTGAAGCAGGCCGAGCTGGGCCGCACGTGGGAAAGGTGGGCTGACCGGAGGAGATCAGGGTGTGGTCAGGTAAAGGGAAAAAGGATAGAGGGGTATTGATGGACTTCCGCTGATGAGGTTACGACCCAAGATGGAAGTTAGCTTTTGAAAATTAGTTTTGAAAATAAGTTTGATTATAGTTTGAATTTGAATTACTTTCAAATTCAAACTCCACACAATTGAAATCCAAATAAAATCCAAGAAACTCCAACTCATGATTTATACCATAGTTTGAAAATAATTTATATTCTGTTTTAATTTATATGGGATTTGAGATGAGAGGCTAGCAATTCGGTTTAAAATTTGGTAGCACACAAGTTCAAACAAAAAGTTTTAAATTTTTGTGAAAATTCACACATGGTAAATCATTCAAATTTCTGGTATGTTACGCCCTCACGAGAATCTCGTCCTCGAGATTAAGCTCATACCAGGTGTGGTGTGGGTCTTCACTTCAGTATGGTTTCCGTTACTTCCTTAAGTTCAGCTTCCAAATCTTGATGACGTCGACGACGTGGGTCTTCATTGACAGTGCCTTTATTCCAAGGTTCCACTTGTGCTTAGTCTCAACATATCTAGTTTGCCTGCGGGGGCCACCATTGACAAGTTGTATTATATGTCCTCAGTCGGTAGCATCCCTAAGACTCTCGGAATATCATCGATATATATCCCAAGATTATACTCTGGTTCAAGCACGTGAGAAATTCCAACTACGGGCTAGATTTCCCTTATCTTAGTCCATCTCATCTAGCCGTGTCACATAGGCTTAGTAGAATGTGACATTCATATTATTCCAATCCCCGTGTTCAAGATTACATACTTCTTATTAGTTTATCTCATTCCAAATTTATCGCTTATGATCCTGGCCATATTCTCATGGCACCCATTTTGTACCATTAATCCAAATGGGCATGATTCTTCCACTTCTTTCCATATGAGGAGTCGATATCTTATGCCTAGCGAGTTACGCAAATCCGGTATAACTCGGCCTATCTTGTGGCATGCATGTAGTGGGATTCCTTATGGCAAGATCTTATCCAAATTGTTGCCATGTACCAAAGCTTGCATTCTTAGCGTACTTAAGATTATCATTGTCCAAAACTATCCTTTGTCCATATTGCACACCTAGCATGAATTGAATCTTGCTCCAAAAGTTTCATTGGTCATCAAATCTTCGCTCAAGTCTTCGATATTCTTTAGGTTTCCCTAGTTTATTCCAAGAAATCTTCTTGAAGCCATATCCATCTGGGATATGTTGAAGATATATAGTATTATTCCTTAATCCATGGGTGGATATCCTGGTTTTCCAAAGTATTAGTGCATTCACACCTCTTATGGCATGCACTCTCAGCAACTAGCTGAACATGGGTGAACATGACTTCCTTCCAACTTCCTTCCTCTGAGAGTCCAACAATCCTCACCAACTTCGTATACCACTCATGTTGTAATCCATTTGTTGGCATTAGCACATCCGCGAGTCTCATCGGTGTGGCAAAGACGTCCGACATGATCGACTATCTTCTCTGGTCATGAACACTATGAATGGTTACTTCCCATTCATGACAGTCCATGTTAAGAGGGGTCATCTGCAACACCCTCGATGGTGTGAGTGACTCTGTCCATCCAAAATCTCACACTAGTCCTTTGGTTCCAAATTCTTCAGATGGATCTTCTCGAGGAAGTCACATCCATCTTACTCATGCACGTTTAGCAAACTCAGGATACACAGTTGATATTAGCTCTTAGGAATACCATCAAAGCTCAATCAAGTCTTCATAGAGTCCGTAGTTGCCATAATCTCGAGGAGGGATCCTTTCTCCTATCAATCGGTGGTGTAAAGCATGATCCTTCGATTCCTTTATCTTATTCCTCTTGATGGTATTTTTACCTTGGTATCCTGGAAATATCCATAGCTTTATGGCTTAGCCATGCTCATTCCACAATTCCAAATAATGCCACTTGTTTAAGTGAGCAATATTCCACACTTGTGCTCACAAACTCTTGTTACTCATTTTCCAATAGGGTGGTAGGTTCCGATCATGAGGTCAAACAAATAACTTGTGTCCAGTCATTGTCGAAGTAGTTCTTCTTCCCACTAGTTCGATAGGTAGTGTCCAGTAGAGATTCTTTACCATTGGTTATTCCAAAAGTGGGATCGACTGAACTTCACATCTCACTCCAACTATCGACCTCATAATTTCTTTAGATACCCTTCGTGTATCCTATTCCGTGCACATCTTGTGGTGTGTAGCTATTTCCACTTACACAGCAGTTCTAAAAGAACTACTTAGGGGTGTAAGTGTAATTAATCCCACAAAATGACTCAAGGATGACTACTCGTGTCGAGCAAACCATGTATCCTCTAAGTTTAGTCATCCGAATCAAATCCAGAATTAAACAATACCTTCCAGGTCGAGGTACTATCTACTTAGTGGTAATCCCTTATTCATGGATTTGTTACTTCCGAATGCCAAGCAGGGGTGCACAATTCCATAAAACATGCGTGGTTGTCCATCCAGGGAGAGTTCGATACGCTTATATCCACTCCCTCATTATCTTGGGTTGTCTTCTGATATGTTAGTCACTCTCATCGATGAATCCATTACCAAGATATGAGGTTACCATGTTCCTTCGAGTTCGTGTTTAGTGCGAAGAACCTTATCGGCAAACTCCGTATTCAATTAGCAAATTCCAATGGTGGACATTCATAAGGTACCTTATAGAAGCTAAAGTACTCGAATAAAATTTCCAGTATTAATTGTTGTTCCATATGGAGTAGTTCATCTTTATCTGATAATTGACTTCTAACTGAAATTATCCAAAATGTGTCACTGCCATCTTACCGTACTCAATTGATCTTAACCAATATATGCTTCCATAGAGGCACATGCACTTCCGATCTTCAAAAGTTGCAAATTCTTGAGGTACTCATTTTTTGGTTTACGAACTTGAGTCCAATGTTCATAGGTTATCTCATCCATAGTCTTGGTTTGATTTGCCGAGGTTGCAAGAAATCATGTCTTTTGAAGCTTAACCTTGTTAAGTTGGCTTGAGCACACGTTGATCTTCATTACATTAGCTTGATCTTGCAAGATGGGTAGCTAAGGCCTCTAAAGGAGTCATCTAAAGATCTAGCAAGCATAAGCACTCAATACAATTTCACACAAACATGAAGAGGCATAACAACCATAAAATCTAAAAGATCCAATCACTCAAGCAATGCACCAAACAAGTGTGTACCTCGAGGCTGACTCCTAAGACCTTTGAGGATACACCAAGCGTAAGCATACTAGTATATCGTGGGCACTTGGGGGACTTTTCCTAATGTTAGTGATACAGCACTTGAAAGGGCACATGTCATCTGATGTTTCGGTACTGATCTGTCCGAAGCAAAGTGGTGGAACTCTTCTTCGTGCTGGTTCTCATGGAGTTATCCTTGTAGAAGGGGGTGCTTTCTGTCTAATTCATTCTGTGCCCCCATGTTTCTCATCTGTTCACCTCTAGTCCAAAACAACACCCTTGTAGGAAAAAGGGGTTCCATAGCAAGCATTCTCGTTCCGCACTTCCTACTGGGGGAAGTCCCATAGGCTCAATTACCAAGCTGTTATTCCAAGTATGTAATGCTTGCTTGTAAGCTGGTGTCAACTCGATTGTTCAATCCATTGGTTGCCTCATGTAGCTATAGCTCGTTATAATATCTTAATCCTCTGCAACTCGGCTATCTGTATAGCTTCGAGTCTTTGGGTCTTCATCTAACTGCTGAGCTACAGGCATCTCAGGAGTCGCTGACTCCTACATCCAAACTTATGTGTGCCAGTTCCAAATAGTAGGCTGCAAGTTTCTTATGTTGGCACACTTGGAATTAAAATCTTAACTCCTCATTATCCTCGGAGTAGGCACCTTGTGTCATCCAAGGTCCGTTTCAAGCAAGAGGTGGAAGGGTGCATCCTATTCTTGTAGCTTCATCTGCATGCAGACTTCATGTATCACGGGGGCAGTCTGATCAATCTTTGATAGATTGAGGTCCAAAGTAGGGTCAACCATGTTGACATAACATCACAGTGAAGAGTCACCAGGGATAATCCAATTGAGTCCTATAGATTCAGCTTCATATCGTCCCCATACTCCATCTTCATGGGTGTCACTGATGTAGTTGTCTTTCCCTTGTCTCAGACGTCGTCCCGTTGAGTTGCAGGGTCTTGAAGCATGTGTCACCTGTTGTTCTCCTTTGGTCACCAACCGTGTAGAGGGGTTGTTCGTAAGTCAATCAGTGAGAATTCAAGGATGTAATAGCAGAACTCAAGGGGTTCATATAAAAGTCAAGGAGTATATACTCAATCAAGGGTGTTTAGGCTGTCCTAAACTATCGACCATTGCTAGGGCTCATCCTATGGTCAAGTACGACTCTGATACCACCTAAAACAAACCAAATTTCTGCAAACGGAAACCCAACTCTCTGCACCTCCGTGATAGTCACAGGAAGTGGCTATCACGTGCAATCCCTGTCTCAAGTGGTACAAATCCATACAACACGGAAATAAAAGAGACATTACATATTATTATTACAACATCGGAGTACAACTCTTCAGCACAAGCCGGGTACAAGTCCAACGGGACTGAATCAAGAAAGGTAAAACATCTACGTACTGGATCTATAGAAGCGAAGCGACTCCAGCTCCACAGGCAAACTTGAGCGAAGGACCAGCTCTAGTCTTCACACCTTCATCGTTGAAGTTGTAGTCGTAGACGGTCACCAAGTCAGAACGCCGGTAGGTCATGTCGACTTCTAACAAAGAGCAAAAGCGGGGGTGAAACTACTATGCATGGGTAAACCCTACATTGGGCTGTAGAAAGCTATGCATGCAGCAACGCGGAAGCAACAATCAAGGGAATGCAGAATAAGCAGCGAGGTCCACACCTCCGGGAGGTCCACACCTCTGAGGTCCACACCTCGGGGGTCTACACCCCTCAACAAGGAAGTCCACACCAAAGCACTGAATTAATCACACCCACGATCCAGCTCCCAACTCTCGTCTACGATGTGGGGCCCACCTGCTCCTATCCCCACATCTCAATTGCCTCGAGCCGGGCTCACTCACTCGGGGGAGAGAAGAAGCACAAGAAAAGAGTCTAGCCAGAATAACAGATCTCAGGACTGTCCATAACCTGTGGACACGGACTATAGCTATAGGTTTTACACTCTGCAGAGGTTGTACAATTGTACCCGCCCGAATAGAGCCCAGGCGGTAATGAGCCGCCCAGAACCCTACCATATGGATGAAGTCCAAGTAAGTGGATAGCACTCTCCTGTCTCTCCGAGTCGGCTCACGCTTTAGAGCTCGTCTTGCCGGTGAGGGGTCCTCGGTTGGAACCCTTCCTCGGCCCAACTGGGGTGAAGTCTACTAAGGAGGAACGACCTCTCCTATCACGATCACACCGATCCGCTACAAAGTGAGTGCTATCCACGAAGTCTCACCTCGCACCCTCGCCCATAACAGGCAAGCGGTTTGTCTGAAAGAGTCCAAAGAAACATGGTTAGACTGACGATCGGTCCTTTAGGGCCGAGAGCGAGCACTCCCCAACTCCACCGAATCGACACGCTCGGCGAGGCCGATCGCATCTCCCGAGGCGGGCGTTCACAAGTAGCCAAATGGTTCGCTCTGCAAGAACACGTCAAGGGGATACACACCACTCACACTAGAACACACCAAGATCTCCCAAATCTCCGTCCAAACCCAGAATACCATCCATAATCAAGCAATAAAAGTATGGATAGTGAGTATATGGGACTAGCTAGGGGTCTGCATCGCTAGTCCCAGGTGGGTAAAGCAAGGAATCGGGGTAAATCAAACATCAAGTGCGGGTAATCAAAGTGGCTATGCAATTCATCAATCCAAGTAACATAAATATAGCACTAGCAACTAATAGCATGCATGGGTTCTACATGGTTGGGAGTGACATGACACCTGTGATGATGTCATAGAGTAGTACACGTTGAGCGTCCTCTCGGGCAATGTCGAGGTAGAAGGGTCTTCTCAGTCGTCGCAGCTTGGGTCTTCAAACAAGAACACAAGCCTACACGAGATGCGACGTAGGAATAAATAACGAGCATTCATCTGAAGCAAAAACACCAATAAGAGCCAATTTAGAAGATCCAATTAAACTCCAAGCTAAATACAATCAACCGGTTTAAATAATGAAAATAGAGCAATTGGTTTTATAACAAAAGCAGTTTAAACAACTTAGTTTTCTATACTAGAAAACAAGGTAGGAGCAAGAGTTAGTTCATGGTCGGGTTAAGATCTATAGGTGATCAAGCTCGCATAAGCGGAATGGAGGCCGAGATCAAGTACTTGCAAGGTTTTAGCTCACGGATGGTCAAAGCGGTAGCTCAAAGGTTGAAGATAGCAAAATGAGACAAAGATAAACTAGAAAAGGCATTACCATGCCAAGATATGCGGCGACAGCTCAAAGGGGATGAAAGGATCAACTTGTAACTGATATTGGGTGACAATGCGGAAAGGCATGCTTAAGAGCGCTACGAGGCATGTACTCGCGATGCGGCAACGTCCATGGTGAGGCAGCTAGGTTGCGGCTCAGGGTTGTCGTGCGTGAAGCAGAGGCCTCTGCTCACGACACGGCCATCCATCATGTGCGGCATCCAGGTTTCAAGCACATGGCATGGTACACGCTTCACAACACGTAGCAACATAGAAGAAGCGGGTATGCGCGCAGGCAGCACAAAGGTTGGTGATGTGGACATGGGGAAGGATTCCTGTCCGCGGCACGCCAATGGCTAGTTGTGGGGCTCCGGCGTCCCAGACCCACAATAGCGCGATGGCGCAACGCCACAAATTCTACACCACGCACACAGGCAAGGGCTCGGTTCAAGGGCAAGAGCAGAGAAGGACATGATAGCGGCGAGCGGCTCGGAATTATGAAACCAACGCAATTGGTTTCATATTTTTTGGTGCTCCCGATAATTAGTTATGATTTTCAAAGGTAAAAGCATTTATAAAACATTTATTAAAACCTTTAATAAAACCGAAAAGGGATTTTATTAAAAACATGCTGACGTCAGCATGACGTCAGTGGGGGCCCAGGTTGCAGGTTAGTGGGCCATTAATGGGCCCAAAGTGGTAGTGGCCCATTGGGTCGGCCCAGTTTGGCCCAAGGTTCCCAAAGTCCAAAAAAGGTCCTCGAACTAAGCTTTGTTCGGCCTGGTTACCTTTGGGTCAAGATGGCTTTGATGGGGCAAAGCCCAAACTGGAGCCCAAACAAGGTTTACATGGAGAAGTCTGGTTTTGCACCCCGAACTCTCCTAGGGTTCACACGGCTCTAGATCTGAGATCCTCTGTGGCTCGGTGTTTCTGCGTTCGTGTGGCTCATGGTGCGGCTCCACTCAGAGGTTGGGGAAAAGGATGCACCCAAAGAGCTCGTGGAAATGCCCCAAGTATCAAGCCACAGCTCGGGCTTAGGATCACATGCGACTAGGTGGTTAGCTCTGGCGGCGGCAAGGCCGCACGTCGGCGTGGGTTAGAGAGGCAAAGGCCTCGGCTTTTTTAGCCGTGATGTACCGGGCGACGGCCGACAGTGGGCACGGCGCATACCGCACGCGCACTGCTCGGTTGGGCACAAAGGTGGGGTTTTGGCTTCGGTGATGGCTCAGGATCCTACAGAAAAAGGGACGTAAGCCGGTTCATAGACGGCGACAAGCGCCGGTTCATGCGCCGCATACGGACGGCCGTGGCGTAATCCAAGATCAAGCTCGACACGGCGGCCGGTGGCGTAAAACTGCGGTACGCTCCCACAACACAGGCGTTAAAAACAGGGTGAAAGGTGCGAGCTTGGATGCGTGCTTCTCACCGAGGGGCTCGTCGAGGTTTAGGCGGGTGCAGATGGTTTTGCGGCCGCGAGAGGCGGCGAGCCAACTTGACGTCATGCGGTACAACTTGCGAGCAGCGCCGGTGGTGTCATTGGTGTCATCTTCTGCGGCAGCATCTTCGCCTCGGTGTCGGGCAGCGGCGGCGGTCGAGAAGCGAGACCGGCAGCAACGTTGTGTCCACGACTCGGTCCTCCCAGAACGGCAGCGTGGTTCCTCGAGTGCTCCGTGCTCCTTCTTACAGGTGGCAGACAGCTGTGGACGGCGATGGCCTCGGCGCAGCTGGGGTCGATGATGATGGCAGCGGTGTCACGACACCCGGCTTATGCTGACGGCGTCTAGCCCCTCTGGCAGGACGCTTCCTCCGACTAGGGCAGTCTTCCTCTCCATCCCTTCTTCTTCTCCTTCTTCTTCTTTCTCCTCCCTTCACCTCCCACCTTATTGGTGGCGGCGTGGGGCGGGAGGGGCGAGGCAGACCATGGCGCGGAGATTTGCCACGGCGGCTTCTCCGCAGGATGGGGAAATTTCCTCCAGCGGCGGACAGGAGAAGCCCAAGGGTTGTTGCGAAGGATTTATCTTTGGGCTAGGGTTCTGGGTGAGGATGAGCAGCGAGAGCGATTTGGGTGGCGTGGCATGCATTCGCGGGCACCAACGTGACATGAGGTGGCCCCTGTCGCCATCCTGCATGCGTCACGAGGAAGAAAGGGGAATAGTCTTCCCCGGTTGACGCGCGGGCCCCAGGTGGCGGTGAGAGCAAAGTTAGGGAGAAGGCCCGGTGGTTGGTGGCTTGTGAAGCAGGTGGTGGGCCAGCGTGGGAAAGGTGGGCTGACCGGAGGAGATCAGGGTGTGGTCAGGTAAAGGGAAAAAGGATAGAGGGGTACTGATGGACTTCCGCTGATGAGGTTACGACCCAAGATGGAAGTTAGCTTTTGAAAATTAGTTTTGAAAATAAGTTTGATTATAGTTTGAATTTGAATTACTTTCAAATTCAAACTCCAAACAATTGAAATCCAAATAAAATTCAAGGGACTCCAACTCATGATTTATAGCATAGTTGAAAATAATTTATATTTGGTTTTAATTTATATGGGATTTGAGATTAGAGGCTAGCAAATCGGTTTAAAATTTAATAGCACACAAGTTCAAACAAAAAGTTTTAAATTTTTGCGAAAATTCACACATGGTAAATCATTAAAATTTCTGGTTGTCTGGGGGTGAGACCTGAAGTGGGCGACGAGGGAACCATGAGGAGGTCTGGCGACCTGAAATGGTCGGCAGACGGAGACATCGGGAGGTCTCATGAGCGACACAAGTGAGACGACCGACCTATAGTGAGCAGCGGAGATGCCGAGAGGTCCAGTAGACCTAAAGAAGGTGACAGCGGAGCCAGGAGGTCCGTAGACCTAAAGAGGGTGCAGCGGAGTTGCGGGAAGGTCTTGACCTTGAGTGGGTGACGCAGTCGCGGAAAGGTCACGTGACCTAAAGAGGGCGACGACGGAGTCGCGATATGGTCTTCTGACCTTGAGTGGGCGACGACGAAGTCGCGGGAAGGTCTCGTGATCTTGAGTAGGAGGCAGCGGGTCGCGAGAAGGTCTCGTGACCTAAGCGAGGAGTGACGGCAGTCGCGGGGAAGGTGTTCCGGGCCTTGCGTGGGCGACTACGGGTCGCGGGAAGGTCTCGTGACCTTGAGTAGGCAACAACGGAGTCGCGGGAAGGTCTCGTGACCTTGAGTAGGCGACGACAGTCGTGGGAAGGTCTCGTGACCTAAAGACGGCGACGACAGAGTCACGAAAAGGTCTTGTGACCTTGAGTAGGCAACGACAGAGTCGTGGGAAGGTCTTCCGACCTGGAGTGGGTGACGACGGAGTCGCAAAAAGGTCTCGTGACCTTGAGAGGGCGACAACGGAGTTGCAGGAAGGTCTCGTGACCTTGAGAGGGTGATGACGGAGTCGTGGGAAGGTCTTCCGACCTTGAGTGGGCAACGACGAGTCGGGAAGGTCTTCCGACCTTGAGAGGCGATGGAGTCGTGGGAAGGTCTTCCGACCTTGAGTTGGCAACGATGGAGTCGCGGGAAGGTCTTCCGACCTTGACTGGGTGACTAAGGAGTCGCGGGAAGGTCTCATGACCTTGCGTAGGCGATGACGGAGTCGCGGGAAGGTCTCGTGACCTTGAGTTGAGTAGGCGACGACTGTGTCGCGGGAAGGTCTCATGACCTAAGGAGGGCGACGACGGAGTCACGGGAAGGTCTTCAAACCTTGAGTGGGTGATGATGGAGTCGCGGGAAGGTCTCGTGAACTTGAGTAGGCGACGACGGAGTCGCGGGAAGGTCTCGTGACCTAAAGAGGGTGACGACGGAGTAGCAGGAAGGTCTTCCGACCTTGAGTGGGCGACGACGGAGTCGCGGAAATGTCTGATGACCTTGAGAGGGTGACGACAGAGTTGCGGGAAGGTCTCATGACCTTGAGTAGGTGACGACGGAGTCGCTGTAAGGTCTCGTGACTTTGAGTAGGCGACGACAGAGTCGCGGGAAGGTCTCGTGACCTAAAGAGGGTGACGACGGAGTCGCGGGAAGGTGTTCCGACCTTGACTGGGCGTCTACGGAGTCGCGGGAAGGTCTCGTGACCTTGAGTAGGCGACGACGGAGTCGTGGGAAGGTTTCGTGACCTTGAGTAGGCGACGACGGAGTCGCGGGAAGGTCTCGTGACCTTGAGTAGGCGACGACAGTCGCGGGAAGGTCTCGTGACCTAACGACGGCGACGACAGAGTCACGAAAAGGTCTTGTGACCTTGTGTAGGCAACAACGGAGTCGTGGGAAGGTCTTCCGACCTTGAGTTGGTGACGACAGAGTCGCGAAAAGGTCTCGTGACCTTGAGAGGGCGACAATGGAGTCACGGGAAGGTTTCGAAGACCTTGAGAGGGTGATGACGGAGTCGTGGGAAGGTCTTCCGACCTTGAGTGGGCAACGACAGAGTCGCGGGAAGGTCTTCCGTCCTTGAGTGGGCGACGATGGAGTCGCGGGAAGGTTTCGAAAGACCTTGAGAGGGCGATGACGGAGTCGTGGGAAGGTCTTCCGACCTTGAGTGGGCGACGACAGAGTCGTGGGAAGGTCTTCTGACCTTGAGTAGGTGATGACGGAGTCGCGGGAAGGTCTCATGACCTAAAGAGGGCGACGACAGAGTCATGGGAAGGTCTCGTGACCTAAGGAGGGCGACGACGGAGTCACGGGAAGGTCTTCAAACCTTGAGTGGGTAACGATGGAGTTGCGGGAAGGTCTCGTGACCTTGAGTAGGTGACGACGGAGTCGCGGGAAGGTCTCGTGACCTAAAGAGGGTGATGACGGAGTAGCAGGAAGGTCTTCCGACCTTGAGTGGGTGACGACGGAGTCGCGGAAATGTCTGATGACCTTGAGAGGCGACAGAGTTGCGGGAAGGTCTCATGACCTTGAGTGGCGACAGAGGTCGCATGAAGGTCTCGTGACTTGGGAAGGTCTTCCGACCTTGAGTAGGCGGCATTTACCTTGAGTCGCGGGAAGGTCTCGTGACCTAAAGAGGGCGACGACGGAGTCGCGGGAAGGTGTTCCGACCTTGACTAGGCGACTACGGAGTCGCGGGAAGGTCTCGTGACCTTGAGTAGGTGATGACACTCGCGGGAAGGTCTCGTGACCTAAAGACGGCGACGACAGAGTCACGAAAAGGTCTTGTGACCTTATGTAGGCAACAACGGAGTCATGGGAAGGTCTTCCGACCTTGAGTGGGCGACGACGGAGTCGCGAAAAGGTCTCGTGACCTTGAGAGGGCGACGACGGAGTCGCGAGAAAGTTTCGGAAGACCTTGAGAGGGCGATGACGGAGTCGTGGGAAGGTCTTCCGACCTTGAGTGGGCAACGACGGAGTCACGGGAAGGTCTTCCGACCTTGAGTGGGCGACTACGGATTCGCGGGAAGGTCTCATGACCTTGAGTAGGCGATGACGGAGTCGCGGGAAGGTCTCGTGACCTTGAGTACATGACGACTGTGTCGCGGGAAGGTCTCATGACCTAAAGAGGGCGACGACGGAGTCGCGGGAAGGTCCTGTGACCTTGAGTAGGCGACGATGGAGTCGCGGGAAGGTCTTGTGGCCTAAAGAGGGCGACGACGGAGTCGCGGGAAGGTCTCGTGACCTTGAGAGGGCGACGATGAGTCACAGGAATGTCTGATGACCTCGAGTGCGCGACAACGGAGTCGCGGGAAGGTCTCGTGACCTAAAGAGGGCGACGACAGAGTTGCGGGAAGGTCTTCCGACCTTGAGTGGTCGACGACGGAGTCACGGGAATGTCTGATGACCTTGAGAGTGTGACGACAGAGTTGCGGGAAGGTCTCATGACCTTGAGTAGGTGACGATGGAGTCACGAAGGTCTCGTGAGAGTCGCGGAAGGTCTTCTGACCTTGAGTAAGCGACGACGGAGTCGCGGGAAGGTCTCGTGACCTAAAGAGGGCGACGACGGAGTTGTGAGAAGGTCTCATGACCTTGAGAGGGCTACGACGGAGTCGCGGGTAGGTCTTCCGACCTTAAGTGGGCGACGACGGAGTCGCGGGAAGGTCTAGCGACCTGAAGTCGGCGACGGTGGAGTTGCGAGTAGGTGTTGGTCTTGAACAAATGGAGTGTAGAGACACCCAGATATCCTGCATAGCTGCAAAGAGTCTCGCAGAGCCACCCAAGACATACCGACATTAGGAAGGTCTCAAGTTAGCAGCGCCCAAGCACCTGGAGATGCTTGGCAGGGCCATTAGGCGCGCACCCCACAGGGAGGCCTTCATTCCCTACATAAAATCCTGGGTGTACAGATCATGCTGGAAGGGCTACAAGAGCACACCAACCTCAAGGAGGTCACGCATCTAGGGAGCCCAACCAGGTTGGTAGAGCCGTAGACATACCAAGGTATTGCAAGACCTAGGTATTAAGGCACGCCGACCTCAGGAAGGCCATTTTGGTGCCCAAACGACCAGCATAGCTGCCAATCATCCAGCGGAGCCATGGTACAAAGGTATTGACGACCTAAGTAGTGGGCACACCGACCTCGGGGGCCCGACAAAATCATAGACTGGACTCCAGGTGCCCAGACAGATCTGGTAGAGCAAAGAAGGCACGCCTACCGGAAGGTCTTCAATCGAACCTCGACCATTACGCTTTAGGAAATAGAAATATGGGCTGATTGGAATAGGTTTGTTTACATGCAGAGCCATAGCAAGTGCACCAGGACGTAGAGCCTAGCGGGTGTAATGAAGACGCAGAGCCGTAAAGGTTGCCTTTGATCGTCATCATCGTCCGTAGATGTAGCAAGGCGCAGAGCCATCCTGCGTGGGTCACGGGAAAGAAAGGGGAATAGTCTTCCCGGCCGACGGTGGCCCAAGGTGGTGTGAGAGCAAAGAGAGGGAGAAGGCCAGCGGGTTGGGCTGGCTTGTGAAGCAGGCTGAGCTGGGCCGCACGTGGGAAAGATGGGCTGACCAGAGGAGATCAGGGTGTGGTCAGGTAAAGGGAAAAAGGATTGAGGGGTATTGATGGACTTCCGCTGATGAGGTTATGGCCCATGATGGAAGTTAGCTTTTGAAAATTAGTTTTGAAAATAAGTTTGATTATAGTTTGAATTTGAATTACTTTCAAATTCAAACTCCACACAATTGAAATCCAAATAAAATCCAAGAAACTCTAACTCATGATTTATACCATAGTTTGAAAATAATTTATATTTGGTTTTAATTTATATGGGATTTGAGATGACAGGCTATCAAATCGGTTTAAAATTTGGAAGCACACAAGTTCAAACAAAAAGTTTTAAATTTTTGCGAAAATTCACACATGGTAAATCATTAAAATTTTTGATTGTCAGGGGGTAAGACCTAAAGTGGGCAACGAGGGAACCATGAGGAGGCCTAGCGACCTGAAATGGTCGACAGCGAGTCATCGGGAGGTCTGGCGACCTGAAGAGAATGACGACGGAGACGCCGGGAGGTCTGGCGACCCGAAGTGGGTGACGAGGGAACCATGAGGAGGCCTGGCGAGCTGAAATGGTCGACGTCGGAGAAACCGGGAGGTCTGGTGACCCATATTGTACGATGACGGAGACGTCGAGAGGTCTGTAGACCTAAAGAAGGCGACGACGGGCCGGAGGTCAGAGACCTAAAGAGGGTGACGCAGGAGTCGCGGGAAGGTCTTCCGACCTTGAGTGGGTGACGACGGAGTCGCGGAAAGGTCTCGTGACCTAAAGAGGGTGACTACGGAGTCGCGGGAAAGTCTTCCGACCTTGAGTGGGCGACTGCGTCAGGAAGGTCTCGTGACCTTGAGTAGGCGACGACAGAGTCGCGGGTAGGTCTCGTGACCTTGAGTAGGCGACGACAGGGTCGCGGGAAGGTCTCGTGACCTAAAGACGGCGACAGAGGAGTCACGAAAATGTCTTGTGACCTTGAGTAGGCAACGATGGAGTCGCGGGAAGGTCTTCCGATCTTGAGTGGGCGGCAGCGCCGGGAGGAAGGTCTCGTGACTTTGAGAGGGCGATGAGGGAGTCGCGGGAAGGTCTCGTGACCTTGAGAGGGTGACGACGGAGTCACGGGAAGGTATTCCGACCTTGTGAGTCGCGGGGAAGGTCTTTCGACCTTGAGTGGGGGACGACGGAGTCGCGGGAAGGTCTCATGACCTTGAGTGGGCGACGACGGAGTCGCGGGAAGGTCTTGTGACCTTGAGTAGGCGACGACTGTGTCGTGGGAAGGTCTCGTGACCTAAAAAGGGCGACGACAGAGTCGCGGGAAGGTCTCGTGAACTAAGGAGGCGGCACAGAGTCGCGGGAAGGTCTTCCAACCTTGAGTGGGCGGCAGCGGAGTCACGGGAAGGTCTCGTGACCTTGAGGTCGTGGGAAGGTCTCGTGACCTAAAGAGGGCGACGCCGACGGAGTCGTGGGAAGGTCTCGTGACCTTGAGAGGGCGACGACGGAGTCACGGGAAGGTCTTCCGACCTTGAGTGGGCGGCAGCGGAGTCGCGGGAAGGTCTCGTGACCTAAAGAGGGTGGCAGACAGTCACGGAAGGTCTCGTGACCTCGAGAGGCGGCAGACGGAGTTGCGGAAGGTCTTCCGACCTTGATTGGGTCGACAGCGGAGTCACGGAAGGTCTCTTGACCTTGAGAGGGTCCTTGAGTAGGCGGCGGAGTCGCGGGAAGGTCTCATTACCTTGAGAGGCGGCACGGAGTCGCGGGAAGGTCTTCCGACCTTGAGTGGGCGACAGCAGTCGCGGAAGGTCTAGCGACACGAAGCCGGCCGACGGTGGAGTTGCGAGAAGGTGTTGGTCTTGAACAAATGGAGTGTAGAGACACCCAGATATCCTGCATAGCTGCAAAGAGTCTGGCAGAGCCACCCAAGGCATACCGACCTTAGGAAGGTCTCAAGTTAGCAGCGCCCAAGCACCCAGAGATGCTTGGCAGGGCCATATTAGGCGCTCACCCCAGGAGGCCTTCATTCCCTACATAAAATCCTAGGTGTACAGATCATGCCGGTGGGCTACAAGAGCACACCAACCTCATGGAGGTCACACATCTAGGGCGCCCAACTAGGTTGGTAGAGCCGTAGACATACCAAGGTATTGCAAGACCTAGGTATTAAGGCACGCCGACCTCAGGAAGGCCATTTTGGTGCCCAGATGACCAGCATAGCTACCAATCATCCAGCGGAGCTGTGGTACAAAGGTATTGACGACCTAAGTAGCGGGCATACCGACCTCGGGGGCCCGACGAAATTGTAAACTGGACTCCAGGTGCCCAGACGAATCTGGTAGAGCAGCAAGGCACGCCTACCCCGGAAGGTCTTCAATCGAACCTACGACCATTCTGCTTAGGAAATAGAAATATAGGCTGATTGGAATAGGTCTGTTTACATGCAGAGGCATAGCGAGTGCACCAGGATGCAGAGCCTAGCAGGTGCAATGAAGACGCAGAGCCGTAAAGGGTGCGTTTGATCGTCATCGCCGCCCAGATGTAGCAAGGCGCAGAGCCATCTGACACAGAGTCAGTCTTATCCCTCCGTAGACTGCAAGGGCATGGGTTAACCACTGCTCGTAGAGAGGATGGTTTACCGACTACACGCTGACATGGAGGCTTGGGTGTAGTAGCAGCGGGAGGAGTCAAAGACTCAAGGTCTTGCAACCACACGACTAAGAATGCACATATCAAATTAATAGGCCTTTTAAGGAAAGACACACTGAAGTAATTAAAAATCCCTTAGGTCAAAGGACCCTTAGATTGGCAAAGCCAAGCCCCTGAGCGTACCGAGGTCGGCTATACCAAGCCCCTAAGCGTGTCGAAGGGAGGAAAGTAAGCAGGGAAAAACATGTAAAGCAGGTCTACGAAAGAAATTGGAGCCATAAATATTTAATTACAAATAAAACTTAGCTTGTGCGTCGCCATGGCCGAGGTCGACGTGGCGAGCTTGAGACGTCGAATGGGTCAGCAATGAGTCGATGGAGTGGTTAGCGGCGCTGGCCGCAGGATCAACGGTGCGCGGTGCACTAGGTCGGAAGAGCCGAAGCTGTGCAGAGCTGTGAAGACGTCGAAGAGGTCATCGGCATGCACGAGATGACGTAGCAGGTCACCGAGACAGGCCGAAGCCGTGCCGAGATACGGAGGAATCAAAGAAGGCCAACGAGGTGTTGATGCGAGCTGAGACCGTGCCGAGATCAGAACGTCGACGAGGTTGATGAGCCATTGGAGGGTTGTTGGAGTTGTTGATCTTCAACACAGGAAGTCGTCGAGGCGATCGGTGCTGCGAGGCGGTGGTCTTGTTGTGGCGGAGACAATTGTTGCCAGGACCAACAGGTCCGCGGACAACGTCGGATCCAAGTTGTTGGAGGTGCGGTGGGCGGGTCTGCCGCAGCCAGCGTGCAGCAGGTTGTGGAGTCGTGGTTAGCTGGCCGCCACGCTTGCAGGACGGCCTGTGTGGGTTGTGCTGGAGCCTGCGGATCTCGTCTGTGTCCTCGTGTTTCGGAAACAAATACGAAATCCGTATTAATTAGCAATTACCAAAGTAGCTAAGTAAAATAGATAAAGAAAAAGAAAATAGTAATGATGACTTCTCTGTTTATTACGCGTGAGCTTGTAGATTTATTTTTCTGGGCCGCATGCAGGTCGTCACGGAGCTAGTTGACGCAGGCGGATACTGCTCAGGGTCTGCCGCTGATGTAGCTTCATGTAGATGATCGTGAAGTCCACGCCGGGGGGCAGAGATGCAAGGTCCCGCCGCATGGTGCATGCACGGAACGGAGTCCCGGTGCCGTGCGTGGTGTCCGTCGGTGATGAGCGACATCACGGCGGGCAGCCGTCGATCTAAGTCTATTGGTGTAGAGCAGACGCTGAGCCAGCGATCTGATCAGGGGCATGGCGGGTTAGTTGCCAGAAAGAATTTCTTGCGCGCCATCTGGATGTCAACCTTGCGATTAGATCGAAGGTCTTTCGTGCCGTCGCCGAAGATGATCACCGGAGTGAGCTGCCATCACGCTGCACAACGAGCTCCCGATCTCCCTACCGCCACGCCAACCGTCAAGGGTAGAGACCTAGATAGATCCGCAAGAGCTACCCAGCGGTTCTGAGTTAATGGAGGATCGGGGAACTAAGAGCGTAGATGGTTATGCAGGATGCACATGTAAACCTCGGCGAGACTCGAGGAACACGGTGATTTATACTGGTTCGGACCTCCGGAGAGTAAAACCCTACGTCCAGTTTGGTGGTGTAATTATGTGAGAGAGATCTACCAGGAGGGCGACCCAGGCCGCCTTATATTGGCCGATGACCTTGGGCTACAAGTCAGTTTCCATCTATCCTAGTTGGTTACAATAAGGAAAGCTCATCCGAGCTGGACCATCTTGTCTTGTACACCAAGTATCTGTCCCTTGGGCGGATGTCGGTTGGCGGGTCGTCTGGTAGGTCGGACCCACCTGTCGTTGATGGCTGAGACCCTGGTCGTTGGGGACCCATGGGTACCCATGTCTCTCATGAGTGAAACACCTTGATGATGGGGTTCCGAATACTACTCCTTTGTCGACTATCTCCTCCTGCAATCATTCTCCAAAATCCTTCCAATGCATTCCCTTGCACGTCTACTTGCTCCTGGGCTCCCTTTTGAAATCCAAGCAACTCTCTAATGTACTCATAGGAAACCACTTGTTCATCTCCTTCCAAATGGTATGAAAGACTCGACACTCCTTCATCAAGTATCGGCGCCATGGTCATAAGAATTTCCAGGGCTAATTCGTTGTGGATGTTTGCCGACACTCCGTTGGAAAATTGCACCAAAACTAGGTTTCCCAATAAGTAATAAATGTCCATGTGAAAGCCCGACACTTGGAGAGCTTGGTCGTCAAAGTCGACAGTTGCCACAAGCCTCTTCTCAAGGCGAGTGAGCTTCTCCTCCTCCTCCTCCATCTTGACGATAAAACCATACTTGGAATACTGCAAAGAGTATGGAGGTGGAGCGGATGATCGTGTCGAATGACGAGGTGGGACGGGCGGCTCCTCCGTACGTCCTTGCGGTTCGGTGAACCGCATAGACGAGCTTCGTGTGGCCCTCATGCCACCGAGGTGCAAGGTGTCATTCCTCGGCGGTGTCGTGTCCTCCTCTATGCTCTGGGGAGACCCGGAGACCGAGTGCCTCCTCGAAGAACTTGTTGATAGAGCCTTTGACAATGACGAACCCTTCTTCTTGGAGAGGAAGTTTGAGGCTGCCTTCCACATATTTGTTTCACTCACTCTCACAAGTATATCCAGGGTTATGAGCCGGTAGCAAGGCACACAAAGAAAGTATATGGAAGGGTGGAATTTTAGTGGATTTTTGGTGGTTTTTGGTGGATGAATTGAAGTTCGAAATGGAATGCAAGGTTTCTGGAGGTTTTGGACTTAGAGCTCAAGAACACAAACTGAGTGTTGGATGAGGAACTTACCTGCCGAAGGGGAGCGCTAGGGGGCTTAAATGGAGGTGAGGCCGGCCGGCCTGGGTTGCCTGCTGCTCCTCCTGGCTCTGTCTTTTTCCAGTGCACTCCATGCTCCTTTGTAGCTTTGTGTCCGCGTCCTCCACGAGGTTGCACCGCCCAAACTCTCTCGTCCACTCCTCTCGTCCACTCCTTTGCTTGCATGATTGAGTCTCCCACTTGATTGCTTTACTTTGAGTCACTTCCATGCCTTCCTGCCTCACATGCCTCCATGGGAATCCTGCACAATAAAGCCTTGGCTGCCCCCCATGCTTGTCCTTTGCATGTGCCTTGATGTTAAATGATGGAGGGGCCTCCCGTGATGCATCATGGTGCATGTGGTGGTGAACTCAATTACCTCCCTAATCATGCCTTAATGCTAAGCACTCCTCTAATTTGGAAAAATAAAATTAAACTCAGATCTAGCAATGAGTCCAAATATATTTAGAGGAGTTTTTAAGCATCAAAAACAAATGTAAGTCGAAAAAGTTTTCCGACTACTTTTATTTTGGTCGCACCAGTATTGTTTGCTTCCATTAGTTGAGAGCAAGCTTTTCCCAGCTTGATCATGGGGGCATAGGTTTAGGTTCTAATTTTGGCTAAATGTGAGAGAAAAGATTTTGAATGAAATTAAATCAAGTGAGGCTTAGAAAAATTCTAACTCTAGAGAAACCGGGGGATATGAATTTTAAACAAACCAAAAGTCAAGTTTCCAGGTCCACGCGAGTCCTACCATACGCTGAAAATTAAAGATCATCTAGGAACATAGCGTGGCTCTACTCGTGTGTTTTTAGCATGTAAAACAAGTCAACCTTAACAACATGAAGAGGATGAAAGGTTGAGGTAGGTTCTGAAATTTTTGGTTTTGGTTTGGCTCATGTCATGGGTTTGTGATCCAAATAAAATAACCAAACAAAATTTATAACTCTAAAGATTATCCAACCACTTAAGAGTTTATGAATGTCTTGCGTAGCAAATTCTAAAATCAACTTACTTGAAAGACTCGGAAAAGAACTTGATCGGGTTATCCTCCCTGTAGCTTATTCTTGACTCGACGAACGGGTTGCCTCCCGCCTAGCGCTTCGCTTATAGTCCATGGCTAGACTTCTTCATTTGTTTACTTCGGATCAATGCTCTTTGCGGGTGTTGCAGTCTTGGGTACCCACTTCTACACCATCTTAGTCTTGGGCGTAGGCTTATTCTTCGGCTTAGTCATCTTTTTGGTCTTCACAGGAGGCTTTTGTTCCTTAATCTTGACGGATGCAACAACTTCTTTGATTCCCTTTGCTTCCTTCTTCTCTGGCTCTTCCTTCTTCCTTGGCTCTTCCTTGCCAAAGAGACGATGAGGTGGAACATATTTAGCATTGATCATGTTGCACACCTCGAAGCGTGGTCGAAACTTGAAGGAACTCCTCTCGGCGTTGATGTCGAACTTGATCTCCCCCTTGCCGATGTCGATAGCAGCTCCGACAGTCTTGAGGAAAGGCCTCCCAAGGATGAGCAGCGGCTTCTCCCTTTCTCCCATCTCGAGAACCACAAAGCCGACTTTCACGGGCACATCTACGGCGATGCCCAAAGGATAGCGAATGGAGTTGTCGCCCAACTCCAAGTACATGGCCGTAGGCTCTAGCTCCGGTAGGTGTAGCTTCTCGAACACGTCCTTGGCATGACACTCACACTTGCTCCAAGGTCGCATAATGCTTTCTCAAATTTGAAGGAACCAACAGAACATGGAATCGTCGGGCATCCGGGGTCTCCTTGCTTCTCTAGTCCATTTGCAATAGCGACGCTACATTGCTCGAACATCTTGACGTGATCCACCCCGAGTGTTGCTATCTCATACTTGTTTGCAACTATATCTTTGAAGTAGCGTGAGTACGTAGGAACTTGAAGAGCGTCCAATAGCGGCATGTTGATGCTTAACCTGTGCACCACTTCCACAAACTTCTCAAAATGATTATCAAGTTTACTTCGGAAGTAGAGTAGCTTGAGTTGTGGCATCTTCGTGTCTTCTCCCGGCATCTCAAACTCGGGCGCTTCAGTAAAGATTTCAGCAACCTTGTCCTTAGCAAATTCCTCCATCTCGGTAGATGGTTTAGGCTTTCTAGCTCCCGCGGAATGTTCCGGATCTTTTGTCTCCTTTCTCGAATGAGTTTGAATGGCCTTCGCCGTCTCAGGACCTTGAGGTTGTCCCGGTAGCTTCCCTTCATTAGCGGATAGGTGCCCGGCAAGTTGTCCCACTTGTGTCTTGAGCATCTTCATCATGTTGAGCACTTTATGGTTGGAGCTTCTGACCTCCGTCACCTTGCTATCGATGTTCTCCAACACTTTGTCTATTGCTTTGAACTTAGTTATGGTATCCTTGTTGATCTTAGCTTGCTCGTCCATGAAATCCTTCAATTTCATACGAAGAGGAACCGAATTTGGAATGGACGAATTCACATTAAATTGAGGTCTACCTTGCCCATAGCGGAAGTTTGGCAAATCTCCCTTATTCATGTAGTCGAGCATCTTGGCTTCCTCCGGGCAATCTTTTTGGACATGGCCATACTCCCCACACTCTTCACATGTGGATCTTGCTTCGGCAGCCTTTAGGTCATGTGATTCTTTCTTTTCTATCTCCATCTTCTCCAACCTCTTCATGAGCGAGTCAATCTTGCCTTCAAGTAGATCTTCCTTCTCCACTTGCAATACTCCCTTGACATTCCCCGTGGGTTGAACCGGAAGTAAGCGTCTGGATGATGCCCATGTATCATTGTCCGCAACCTTCTTGAATAAGGTGAAAGCTTCGGTTGCTGTAAGCTCGATGATGGATCCTCCCGCCGATGCATCAATAATCGTCCTTGACGCCATGGTAAGTCCTGGATAGAACTTTTGAACAAGATCTTCCTTTGGGAACTTATGATGTGGTACCGCCCGAGTGTACTCATTGAAATGCTCAAAAGCTTCCGATATAGTCTCCATAGGATATTGACCAAAAGTAGAAATATTATTATGCAAGCTTTGAGTCTTACCTGGTGAGTAGTATTCCTTCATGAAAGCTCTCATCAAAGCCTCCCAATTTTGCCCCGTCTCCGCTGGTTGAGTGTAGAACCATTGCAAAGCTTTTCCAAGTAGTGAGAACGGAAAAAGCCTTGCCCTCATTTGGTTTTGAGTCACCTCGTCCATGTTGAATGTTTGACAAAGTTGAATTAACGTTTGGAGGTGAAGGTTGGGATCCTCTTTACCGCTGAAGGGTGAATGTTGCACCATGCGCATTGTTGAGGTCTTGATCTCGAACGGCCTTCTGATCTCCGCGAGGTTCAAGATGGGTAGGTCGACGATGTCCGGGGTGCATAGCTCCCCGATCTTGTGCTCCGGCTGCGGTTCTCCCATCGGTTGTGGTTGAAGTTCATCCTCCCTAGGGTTCGGAGGTGATGATTCCTTTGAAGATTTCGATGATCCTTCGGCGTCCCCTTTTGGATCTGCAAATTCTAGCTTTTTATCTCGTGCTTCCCATCTCTTTAGCCTATAAAGTTTTTCTGGATTATCTACAAAATTTTCGGGTTTGTTGGAAAGGTAGCCGCCCATCTCCTATTAGGGTTAGCAGTAAACAATATATATATATAAACAAAAATAAAAACAAATCTAAGAAAACTACGAATAGTTAAAAACTAGATTAGATTGATTTTGAGGATGATCAAAAGTTACTAGATGCAAAAAGAAAAACCAAAAGGAAACTGAAAATATTCACAAAAAGCAATAATAGATCGAATCTTGATCACTTGTTCCCCAGCAACGGCACCACAAAAAGGGGCTTGCTGACGACCTATATGTGTATCAATGTTCATTTGGATTGCAAGCGGACAAATCCTCCATCATAGTCAAGGGACCCTTCTTCCCTTAAGTGTGAACCCAAGGTATCGAATCCGTGGAACAATGTGTGATGCAAGAATCAATCTAATAAAGCCAAGAACACTTAATCTTCGAAAGGAGTTGCTATTGCATCTAATCTAAGAAAACATCAAAAACTTATCTAATCTAAGAAACACCGGAGGTAGCATGAGATAGAGAGGGGGAGGTAAAACTAATCTAGAGAGATTGGATCAAGCTCTTGTTGAAGTTCCAAACAAAGATGAAGAGAGCGAATTGAATCTCATAAAAGCCTCTTTAAATCATGGCTTCCGTTCCAACTCCGAAGACGCCCGCCTTTTGGAACCTTCATCCTGTCACGACGTGCCCCTATTCGTGAGGGTTAGCCTAGGGTGAGTCCAAAGGACAAGATGAAAATGTTTGGTAGGTCAGGCATGCACCTCTAGTCACCACAGCTACAAGAACACCCTATGCGATCTATCTCGATAATAGATCGGGGAGGAAGAAAACCCAAACAAAGACAAAGTCGTAGACAAAGCACTTGATTGCTAAGAATCGGATTGCAATTTGATAATTCAACATAACGAATGATACATGGACAGGATCACCATCGGGATCCTACCTTGATCTTGCTCCTAGCTCCTAGAACTCCGACGTGGTCTTCGTTGCAAGGTTCCCACGCCGGCTAGGGAAACCCTAGACAACTATCTCGACCCTCTCCTCTCCGGAATGGTGTCCCACTCTTCTCTGCTCCTCGGCGGTGAATGGAGAATGAATTGATGTGTGGCTCTTACCAGGGGGACTATAAATAGCCCGAGGGTCGTCTAGGTCAAAGGGGGCAGCGAATGGGGCCCGAATGGGTTGGGCCGGCCGGCCTGGGCCCACTTCGGCCCGGTTCGCTTCTCGTGCCTTCTAGAACCTTCACCCTTCTGCATGTGGACCCTTGTCATCAGTTTCTCCGCGGTTTGGATAGGGCTCCTTGTCGCGCAAGCTTCAGCATTTTCTGTCAAGGTCCTTGTTGACGCTCCTTAGCCTCACTAAGGTTGCACTACGGTGACAGCACCAGGAATGCTTGTTGGCACTTGCAAGCGTCGCTACCGGGTTCGCACCTCTAGTAACGGGGCTAGGGAACGTCACTTTGGTAAAACACACGATCACGTGAAAGGTCCGCAAGCTGATTACCGTTGTAGCACTTCACCTGGTGGTATTCGGGTTATCGTATTTATATTTTCCCAAGGGAGGCACTACGGCAAAGATGATCGAATAAACGGTGGAGAAAAACAAGACTTGGTAAAGAGCTATAGCGGGGGTAATGAATAAAGATATTCGGGGATAAATTGACACACGCAAGGAGATCTTGATAAAGGACTAGAGAGGATCTAGCGAGCTGGGAGGACAACGAGACGAGAAAGGATCCTAACACAATCTATCTATTCTTGTCAACTCTAGGCAAAGAACTAAAGCAAAGGATAACCAAGGCAAGCTAAACTCAACAAGCTCTTCTAGTGCTGTGAGGGCATGCAAAGCCGCTCTCGGATCGGGATGAGAAGGGAGAACGACGACGCTTGAATCCTCACCTACCTCAACTAACGTGGTGGACTACAAAGCCCGTCCCCGAGCTGTCACCTCCTTAGGGTACCACAACTATTACATTGAGCAGGACACCAATCTAAGACTAAGGTAAGCTACGAGCACCTGCTCACAATGAACCAAAGAACCTTTCCCGAATATCACGAAGGAAGGTCTCTCTCTCCGTGAACCAGGAGATCAAGCGAAACGACCACAACACTATAGGGTTCAGAGAGCTATGCTAACAAGACTAAACTAACTTTAGTCTAAACCAAGAATAAAGCTTCTAGAGCAAAGTAAAGCTGAATGTAATTGACTCGAAGGTAAGATAGAAAGATAACTTGAATTGTACTTGAGTCTAAACAAAAAAGGATACAAGAGTAATCAGGAACTCTAAAGAAGACTCCTCCAGGAATCCACGAGACTAGCTGACTCGACTCGACTCTAACTCCCAAGCTACACTAATCCTAATCTAAGTGAACAAAACAGGGAAATGGAGATGCTCCTGTGTTGTGTGTCCAATCCAGTGAGTGTGAGGTGCCTTTTATAGGCAAGGGAGGTCGGTTGAGCACATGGGACCAAGATCACAGGTGCGGCCGGATCAGGAGGTGTGGCCGGCCCTATGATCCACCGCCTCTGCGCCTTGGGCGCCCCTTTGATCACTTCTCACAGGCGGTTGAGGTCGGTTCTTGGGTCGGTTTGGCCTACGGCTTGGGAGGTGCCGGCCCCTCTAGGTGCGGCCGGCCCACACCCGTGCCGTGTGATGCACCGCCTTCTCTCAGGGATGCCTATGATTGCCTAGGAATGACGGTTGTGGTGGTTGAACGGCCGGACAAGTGGACCCATTGATCCTAGCCTTCACCTTTGGATCAAACCAACGTTTCTTCGTTGAATCTTGTTCGTCCAAGTATTGCTCGAGGGAGAGGAGGTACTCGGGACCTGGCACGAGCCACGGGGCAAGGCCGACCACACCTGGCAGGGCCGGCCGCACCTGCAGGGCCGGCCGTGCCTAGTGGTTCGGCCGTGACTAGCCCGTGTAGCACATTGGTTCCAAATTATCCCAAAATGTGTACCTGCCTATGAAATTCACAACACAACTTGTGGAACTTTATTAGTCCTAAAAATGTGCACGAAACTCGCCATATACTCCTCTCGAACCCGAGGTTTTGACGGTCAAATCTTTGTTGTAAGGACCGTCAACAAACTCCCCCAAGCTAAATGTTTGCTCGTCCTCGAGCAAAGTCTAGACTCGGCCTCGGCGGATCAGGAGTTGTATGATGTTATCGCTCGGCAAGTACCTGTGCACGAACTCCATGCTCTTCTTGCTAATTTGAAAAGGTTGGTACGAGAGAAGCTTAGCCTTACTTTACCTGTGGGGCTTGTAGCTTTCCACCTTGCCTTCGGAGGTTGAAGAGTAGAATGGTTTTTTAACTTTGTATCTCTCACTCTTCTTCTTTTCTGGATCCTATCTCGGAGTTTTTGAAAATTTTGCAAAGAAAGACAAGGTTCCTCGGATGGTTCCCTCGATCGCTCAAGTGGTATTTGTTACCTCACCAAAGGCTTTAAGCGAGCCTCAACTTCCTACTCTACGGCTTGTATGTGGAGCTTTGGGTAGGATAAGAGAGAGACTCACTTGTGCCACATGATGTTGTTGAGCCAAAGACCGAATCCAAGAAGAAACTAGTCATGCAACTTGATCGAGATGTGCAAGTATGTGGAATATTTTTGTTTGTTTTTCTAAGTACTCCTTGCTTTGAGATTGTCCTCTTGCTTTTATTTTGGAGGGGGGTCATGTTTCAATCTTCTCTTTTTTTTCTATGCTCTTTGATTGGAGCACATTTTTTCTATGCTTCTTGAGCATATACTTTTCTTTTTTTTCTTTTTTTTTCAATGACCCCTCTCTCCTTTTGCAAGAATACAAGGAGAGAAATCTCTTTGGACTTTGGAGTATTTATTTTTGGTGGATGGATGGCATGTTTTGCGTAACTCCCGGTGTAGGAGTTAGCATGTATATGTGGGTGTACGTGATCTCGATCATGGAAGCATGAAAAGATTCTACCAAGGGTCACAACAATTTGGCAAAATTCAATGGGTCACAAGCAAGCATATGTAGAAGGTTTATGCATTGATATCAACATATGGCTTTGGTAGGTAATATGACCATCGAGGAACTTGCCTTGTTTTTATTTTCAAAAGAAATCATTCGAGATTTCACCATACTATGAGATAGAGCAGATCAACATTGTCGTACCATATCATACTAGTCAACACCCTAGGTTTGGTCATAAGCATTTGCTTCCCACAAAGTTTTATTTTAGGTTCTTGTCTCAAAATATACCAACAAATTCAAATAGACATAGAGCACAAAGATGTACACTGGGTTCTTGCAAAGTTTTAACATAGCAACCATTCATCATTTCTAAAGTGAGAGTATATAAACAAGATTTCAAGCACATGGTTGAAGCAAATATTTTTGTTGTTTTTCTTTTATTCAAGAGATAAACAAGATGTTGAAAATTGGTTTGGATGGACATACCTTCCTTGATTGAAAATGGGGTCTCCCCAAGCTAATTTTGGCTACCAGTTGGCTGTCTTCATTTTGGTGATGAGTTGAGCACCTGGAAGCTTGTAGTGGTTGACTTGATGAATTTGTGAAAAATCATAGGTACGGCCGTATCACTTGGTACGGCCGGCCCTACTATATTTTCTCCAGGCACTCGTGTCCCTCCTGTAAACATCCCGCACAAAAAAAATTTTGTTGAGGAGAATGCGGCCGTACCTCTAGGTTCGGCCGTATCACCAAAAATCTTCAAAACTGCTTTTCTAAGTCTTGTTTACTTACTAATGCAATGGTGAAAACAAATTTGAAATCTAAACATGCTTGATGCACGAAATGAAAGGTTGAAAGGGAAATATGAGATAAATACCAGTTTACCTCTCGGTGAGGGCTCGTGGTTTAGAGTCTGTGAGCGGGACTCCTCCGTTTGCTCAATTGATCTTGGATTCATCCGGTCTCGGAGTGGAAGACTCGGATGATGCTTTCTTCACACGCCACACCTTCTTTGTTTTCTTCGGTGGTGCTGAAGTTGGTGAGGCTTTGGCGGGGGTGTTCTTGATTTCCGTCTTCTTTTCCCCCTTAGCCTTGTTGATTGCTTTTGCCTTCTTTGGTTGGTGGCGCCCGTTGAATGCTTTGTCTTGCTCCCAATGCTTCCTCATCATTGTAATGAGGCTATCCACCTTGGGCTTGGTCGGGGCTGCCTTTTCTTTCTTGTATTGGGGCCGTGGGTTCCTCCACCCCCTAGCTTCCTCATCTTGCACTAGGTAACATTGCTCTTGTTTCGCTTGGAATTTGAATGTCATGTTCCTTCTCCCTATGCGGAATTGGATCTTTCCGGTTCCGACATCAATCCTTGCATTGACATCTCTTAGGAATGGTCGCCCAAGAATAAGTGGCATTTCTTCCTGTGTGTTGAGGACCACAAAATCCGCAAAGACATATGAGCCTCTGACATTCACCAAGAGATTTTCCACTATGCCCTCTGGATATTTGATCGATGAGTCGGCAAGTTGCACTGTCATCATTGTCGGAGAGATAGCCGGATATCCTAACTCCTCAAACATGGCTTTGGGCATGAGGTTGACACTCGCTCCAAGGTCACAAAGAGCATTCTTGATCTTTTGGTAGTAGATCGTGCATGTGATGCCTGGATATCCATTGTCTTTCTTGTGCAGGACTGCTGATTCGTCGCATGGGTCTTGGATTTGATGTATGAGCTTCCCTGCATGGTTAGGTGCATACATCCTCCTAGATGGCTTACCCCATCTGGTGGATATAACGCTAACACTCTCTCGGGTAGGTTCGGGTTGCCCCGGGATTCCACCCGACTCAGAAGAAGGTAAAGAAGCAGCAAGCTGAGCAAGTTGAGTTTCTATCATTTTATTAAAGCTTAGCTGATTCTTCATAGCAGTGGTGAAGGATTCTATGGTGGAATTTAAATTTTCAAGAACTTTCTCATTGGCGGCTAGCTTCTTGTTTAAATTTTCATTAATTCTAGCTTGGCCAAAGACAAGATCTTTAATGGAGGGCGGATTATTGAAATTGTTAGAGTAATTACCTCCATTTTGATTGTTGAACGGGAAGTTGGGCCTCGAGTTCCACCCTTGATTGTTGTAGTTGTTCTTGCGGAACCCGTTGTTATTGCCATTGTTGATGAAGCTGGCTTCTTCCCTTGTTTCGAGACAATCATTGCCCGAATGACCCACATTGCCGCAAACCTCGCACGTCATGCGAGCGTCCATAATCTTGGCGGTCTCCATGTTGCTTGATGCCTCCAATTTCTTCATGAGGAGGTCCATCTTGGCGGCGATCATGTCGATTCCATCGACTTGGTGTACACTCTGGTACAGGGGGGTTGAGACGGTCTCCATCCCAACCTTGATTTGCCACCATCTTCTCGATCAATTCCTTAGCGGCTGGTACTTGTAGCGAGAAGAAGGCTCCTCCAGCGGCTGCATCTAGGTGCTCACGGGAAGTACGCTTGAGCCCATGATAGAAGGTTTGAATTAAGAACCACCCGTGCATGCCATGGTGCGGGCACACGGTGATGTACTCCTGGAAGCGTTCCCATGCTTTCGGGATACTCTCATCATTCTGCTGCTGGAAGCCCGAAATTTTTGCGCGGAGGGCATTGGTTTTGCCCACCGGGAAGAACTTTGCGAGAAATGCCTTTGAGCACTTATCCCATGTGTTGATGGCATCTCGCTCCGCATAAAACCATTGCTTCGCCTTCCCGAGTAATGAGAATGGGAATAAGCGAAGACGGATTGCATCATCCGTCACTCCACGGATAGTGAAAATCCTACACACCTCCAGAAAATGCTGGAGATGTGCATTGGCATCTTCATTCGGCTTGCCGGAGAACGGATTTGCTTGCACCATGTTGATCAACGCCGGCTTGAGTTCAAAGTTTCCGTCTCCCACCGTTGTGTTTGGCCCGGTAGGGACATTGGTGTTGGAGGGAGCGGAAAACTCACGGATCGTCCTCTCGGCCATTTGTGCTGACGAGGTGCTGTCTACGGGATCGACGGTGTTCGTCTCTTGATTCGAGAAAAACTTCTGAGGAATGAGGACACGGGGTCGTACTCTCCTCACAAGTAACTCCGGATTGTCATTAAAGTTGGACGGTAGGTCGAAACCGGTCATGCACTACTCTGCGTACACGAGAGTAGAGCAAGGGTAAACCCGCTTAAATAGCGGTTCACCGAACCTTGATAATTCTACCACTATGTTTAAACGATATCTTATGCCTATTGCCTCCCCGGCAACGGCGCCAGAAATGCTTGTTGACGCTCCTTAGCCTCACCACTAAGGTTGCACTATGGTGACGGCACCAGGAATGCTTGTTGGCACTCGCAAGCATCGCTACTGGGTTCGCACCTCTAGTAACGGGGCTAGGGAACGTCGCTGGTAAAACACACGATCACAGAAAGGTCCGCAAGCGCACGGATTACCGTTGTAGCACTTCACCCGGTGGTATTCGGGTTATCGTATTTATATTTTCCCAAGGGAGGCACTACGGCAAAGATGATCGAATAAACGGTGGAGAAAAACAAGACTTGGTAAAGAGCTATAGCGGGGGTAACGAATAAAGATAGTCGGGGATAAATTGACACACGCAAGGAGATCTTGATAAAAGACTAGAGAGGATCTAGCGAGCTGGGAGGACAACGAGACGAGAAAGGATCCTAACACAATCTATCTATTCTTGTCAACTCTAGGCAAAGAACTAAAGCAAAGGATAAACAAGGCAAGCTAAACTCAACAAGCTCTTCTAGTGCTGCAGGGGCATGCAAAGCCGCTCCTCGCATCGATGAGAAGGGAGAACGACGACACGCTGAATCCAACCGGCCCAAACTAACGTGGCGGACTACAAAGCCCGTCCGGAGCTGTCACCTCCTTAGGGTACCACAACTATTCTGTTGAACGGGACACCAATCTAAGACTAAGGTAAGATCTGAGCACCGCGCTCAAAACGAACCCAAGAACCTTTCCCCGGATATCACGAAGGAAGGTCTCTCTCTCTCGTGAACCACCGGAGATCAAGCAAAGAACGATCACAACACTGTAGGGTTCAAGAGAGCTATGCTAACCAAGACTAAAGTAACATTAGTCTAAACCAAGAATAAAGCTTCTAGAGCAAAGTAAAAGCTGAATGTAATTGACTCGAAAGGTAAGATAGAAAGATAACTTGAATTGTACTTGAGTCTAAACAAAGAAAGGATACAAGAGTAGTCTGCAGGAACTCGAAGACTCCTCCGAAACCCCGAGACAAGCTCGACTCGACTCTAACTCCCAAGCTACACTAATCCTACTCTAAGTGAACAAAAGATGGAAATGGATATGCTCCTGCGTTGTGTGTCCAATCCAGTGAGTGTGAGGTGCCTTTTATAGGCAAGGGAGGTCGGTTGAGCGCGTGGGACCAAGATCACAGGTGCGGCCAGATCAGGAGGTGCGGCCGGCCCTATGATCCACCGCCTCTCACCTTGGACGCCCCTGATCACTTCTCCTGAGGCGGTAGAGGGTCGGTTCCTTTGGTCGGTTTCGGTCGGCATGACGGTTGGGAGGTGCGGCCGGCCCTCTAGGTGCGGCCGGCCCACCCTCGTGCCGTGTGATGCACCGCCTTTGCTCAGGGACGCCTAGGATTGCCTTGGAATGACGGTTGTGGCGGTTGAACGGCCGGACAAGTGGACCCATTGATCCTAGCCTTCACCTTTGGATCAAACCGACGTTTCTTCGTTGAATCTTGTTCGTCCAAGTATTGCTCAAGGGAGAGGATGTACTCGGGACCTGGCACAAGCCACGGGGGCCAGCAGCCGGGCAGGGCCGTGCCAGACCCGGTGCCTGCCACTTAGCACGTTGGTTCCAAATTATCCCAAAATGTGTACTTGCCTATGAAATTCACAACACAACTCGTGGAACTTTATTAGTACTAAAAATGTGCATGAAACTCGCCATATACTCTTCTCGAACCCGAGGTTTTGACGGTCGAATATTTGTTGTAAGGACTGTCAACAGTCCTAGGAGTTTTCTGCCTTCACGGTTCGGTCCTTGGGCCTCTTGGAGTTATGTTCACTTCATATCTTGACTTGTGTCGGGCTTCATGGTCTTCTCATGAGGTGCTTGATGAACTTTACCCAGAAGTCTTGCATTTAGCGCTAAAGTCCTGCATAAACAATAAACTCTAAAAACGACATGCAAGAGCGAACTTGATGTATTAAGGGGGTTAGTACCAATGGATAAGATATTAAATTGATGCCAACACCGAAGGTAAACAAATGGCTAGGTTGACAGAAATTCTCCATCAACAAAGGCCCCATGAAGTCAATTCCCCATACGTCGAATAGATCAATTTGCAAGTTATAATTTAAAGGCATAGCATTCCTTTGAGATATATTCCCTGTTCTTTGACATTCCGGACAAGAAGCAACGTACCTTTTCGAGTCCTCATAAATCTCCAGCCAATAGAAACCACTAACCCATACCTTTGCTTGAGTCCTAAAATTTCCATAGTGTCCTCCATATTCGCCCGAGTGAGACTTCCTTAATATTTTGACACTTTCTTCCCTTGGTACACACCTTCACAAGACTCCATCCGCTCCAAGCCTAAAGAGGTAAGGTGCATCTCAATTATATTTTCGGCTCTCAGCCATCACCCTTCTTTGAGCATTCTTATCTAAGTCATCAAGTGGCATCTTTCGTATGGCCCGAATAATGTTGATCATCCAAGTGTCTTTGTCGAGGATGTGATATAGATGATCATCTCTCATCTTGTCTTCGATGGGCTCTCTATCATCCTCACAATTCAATCTTGATAGATGGTCGGCCACAATATTTTTCGACCCCTTTTTTATCCCGAATCTCCACATCGAACTCTTGCAAGAGAAGGATCCACCTAATCAACCTTGGCTTGGCATCTTTCTTAGACAAGAGATACTTGATTGCCACATGATTGGTGTACACAATTACTTTAGAATTCGCAATATATGATCTAAATTTTTCGAAACCAAATACTACCGCAAGAAATTCCTTCTCCGTTGTTGCATAATTCAATTGAGCTCTATTAAGGGTTTTGCTAGTATAATATATAGAATGTATCTTGCCTTCTTTTCGTTGTCCCAACACGGCTCCAACGGCATAGTCGCTAGCGTCGCACATGATCTCAAATGGTTGACTCCAATCGGGTGGATTTGAATGATAGGTCAAAGGGCATCCTTCTATATGCAAATGCTCCATAAGGGCAAGTGAATGTTGTCTTGTGTTGATCATCCGGGTGAATGGGAATTTGCATGAACCCCGAGTATCCATCAAGAAAGCAAAAATATGCATGGTTTGCTAACCTCTCAAGCATCTCGTCGATGAACGGTAGGGGGAAATGATCCTTCTTCGTTGCTTTGTTCAATTTACGATAATCAATACACATCCTCCATCCAATCATGGTTCTTTGCGGTATTAGTTCATTCTTCTCATTCTTCACCACGGTCAAACCTCCTTTCTTCGGCACACAATGTACGAGGCTCACCCATTCTCTATGCGGCACCGGGTAGATGATTCCGCCGTCCAACAACTTGATAACCTCCTTCTTCACCACCTCTCGCATGACATGGGTTAACCTCCTTTCATGGTCCACAACGGGCTTGCATTGATCCTCCAAAGGTACGTAGTGAGTGCAAAACACTGGGCTATGTCCTTTTAGGTCATTTATCGAATATCCAATCACCTTCTTGTGCTTTTTAATATATTCAGCAACATGTCATTATCCTTGGGACTCAATTTGTTGCTCAAGATCACGGGATAAGTCTTGTCCGGCCCCAAAAATTCATATTTCAATCCTTTGGTCAATGGCTTAAGATCCACCTCCGGTACTTGTGGTTCCTCATGTTTAATTTCCCTAATGTCTTCAAATTTATCTTCCTCTAAGCTTCCGTCTTGTGGTTCTAGTCCTTTAGTTGCTTCCGCTAATTCTCCATCTAGCTCATTTTAGATTCATTCTCCATTGCTCTATGTAGCGGATCCCTAAAAGTTTCTACAAAGCGAAGGCTCCCTACCTCTTCCTCATCAAGAGGTAGGGGTGGGGCAATTCTAGAAGCAGGAAGAAAATTATATGTGTGATTATCCCCATCAAGATTAATTGTTACTTTTCCGTTTCCGGCATCCAAAACAGCATTAACCAACTTGAGAAATGGTCTACCAAGAATTACATGATCATTTTTATCATAGTAGACATCAACAATGAAGAAATCGGTTGGTATGTATTTTCCAAATTAAGACTTCTAGATTTCAGGCAATTGCAATAGGTTTAACAATTCTACCATCTCCCATGATTAATTTAGTAGAGGTTGGAACTAGGTCAATGGTGCGATCACGAATTTTATCAAAAATTTTTGAAGACAAGACACTTACTTGTGCTCCAATGTCGCATAAAGCCTTGCAATCAATGTCGTTGACCTTGCAATCTATACGCGGTGATGTCTTCTCTTCTTAATCGGATCCTATGGCATAAATTTCACCGAAGCGAGTGAACGGTGATGCCTCGGGCTTGATTCCCATAATCCTCTTTGCTTCGGCCACATGGTCCGGATCCACTTCTTCGCTAAAGAGTTTTTGAAGGACCTCCCCGGTTGTCTCTAGGTTGTATGTATGTTCCACTTGTTTTTCCGGTAGAAAGTCCATCTCTAAAGCTTTTGCCATCCCCTTTTGATTAGGGAACGATCTTCTCTTGTCAAAAATTTCTCCAAAATCAATTGGGACCCAATCCATTTGCTCGAACTCCCTTAGTGGCTTCGCGCTTGACATAGTCCTTTCACTTACTTTGCTTGTCTCGGCGTGATCACTCTTCGGGATAGTTCTAGTTTCCGCATGTCTAATATCTTCAACCTTTTTCGGGATTGGGTCCTCTTTCTTCTCTTCCGGGGTCGTATTTCTGACAATTGCAGCAAGTGGTCTCACACTTGTATCACATTCCGACTTCCCCGAAAGTCGTGTTTCCCAATCTCTTCACATGGCCGCCTCTTTTCTTATTTTTGTAGAAGTTGGGCAGCTTCCGTGAGTGTTTTCTCCATGAGAACCCCTCCTGCGCACATTTGAACATATTCCATGTAACTCGGGGTCAGGGAAAAGAAAAATGTATGCAAAAGTACATCACCGGAAATCTGAGTCTTGGTCCTTGTTCAACTAGCTCGTTGAAATGATTCCACGCTCGATCAACCTTCTTCTTCTCCTTGCTTAAAGGTAATCACTTGCCTCCTTATATGTTGAATCTTGCTTATAGGGAAAAACTTGGCACAAAATTTCTTTATTAATTGATTCTAATGTCCCTCGACTTTGAATGATGCAAATGAATACAACTTCATTGCTTCATCGGCACGTGAGTAGGGGAAGAGATTCCATTTAAACCAATCATCGGGGACTCCCTCTTGCCATACCATATTGCATAGTGTCGTGAAGCGCCGGATATGTCTATATGGGTTGTTTGTCTCCACCCCACGGAACGGATTAGTTGCTGCCATCTTGATGATTTGAGGCTTGATTTTGTACCTTGTCGCTTTGAGAACCAAATCCGACTTTTGTACCTTGATGTCCTCACATCGAGGGCTAGCGTAGTCTGATTTCTCCGGTTCCTCCAAGGGATTTCCAACGAACGCCATCTAGACAATCAAAAACAAAAACAAAAAAAAGAGTGTTTTTCTAGAACATAAGGGTTAGATGTTAGTGATCAACAAATTTATTGAAAGATTAAACGAAGTAAACTGGCTTACTCCCCGGCAACAACACCAAAAAAAGGGGCTTGTTGATAGGTGAAACTCGTATGAAGTTTCGATCCGCAAGCGTACAGATCTACTATGCTCTTCTTCACCTATGGGAGGACCTAAGGTTTTGTCAACCAAAGGAGCAAGGGGATTACTAGCATTTAACCTAATACTAATCTAGTTGATCGAAGACTTATGATAGAAAGATTAATCTATAAAGTAAAGACAAACTAACCCTAAATTACGTTAAAGAGAGATGAGAGGTGCACAAGTAAGAAGAACGTATGCCCATGGAGTCTAGGTACTTGAAGATGTAATCACCCAAAACATGATAAACCCCCGATCCAATCTATCTAAGCATGTGGTCAAGGATTAGACGTTTTCCCTTCCCCTGTACATGTCACTACACGAAGGTACTTGATACTAACCATAATGAACATGATATGTTGATGCGATCTACGGGAGCAACCCCGAAAGCATGGTAGCTAGCCTTAAACATTAAGCATCATCAACAAAGGGTATGATAGACATATGATCCAAAGATAGGTGACTACACTTCAAGTTCCGTTACAACTCCATGGACAATTATAAACTTTACCCCCATCAAGACGCTAGGCATGGCACTGTTGAGCATGGTGGATGCCTCCGATGAAGATGGATCCTCGTTGTCCTTCAATTCCAGCGGCACTGTGGCAAGTCCTCAGTGTCCACCTTCCTCGTGGCGGCTTTCCTTGGGCTTGGCGATGATCTATCTCGAGTGTTCTCCCCCCAAGAGTCTCTCTCGTAGTCGATCCTCTCATCCTTAGCGACTCTGAGGAACTAGATGGCGTCTCTGGAGAATGGCGGCTTGCGCAGGCACTTAGGGTTCCACGTACTTAACACTAAAGAAAGGGGGCTGTGAACCGACACCAAGAGGGGGTGGGCCGGTCGGCATGGGCCGGCCAGCCTGGGCCCTCCTCGGCCTGGTTTCGGCCCATCTTCTGCCATGCTTCGTGTTTTGCATTTTGGATCATTTGCTCCTTCAATTGTTGACTTCGGACATCATTATCCCCGCGACCAAGTTGAGGGATCTTTATGCATGAACTTCCGGTCTTTTCATCTCGGTCCTAGGGAATTCTTCAATGAAGCACATTGGTTCTTGCCACCTTTGGAGGCCAGTTTGCACACGGTCGGAGCTCCTTGATTGACTTGCAAAACGTCCTCTGAACTAGTTGCATTTCCCTCATTTAATACATGAATTCCTGCAAAAACACTACACTCCAAAATGCACATCCAATGGTGAACTTGTTATATGATTAGTATGCGTAGTGGTGGGTTAGTTCCAAAATCAAGTTCAAACCATAACATAACAAGTGTTCTTGGTTGACGAAAATCGACCGCCAACATTGGGTCACTTGAGTGTTGACTTGTCACGCTTGTGTGGGCTCGACTTGGTCTGAGGATTACCTAGGTTGAAAAACCAGAAGGTTTTGGTTTGTGCTCCGTGTCGACATGGCAAGATGGTAGCCACCTCCCATCCGCCCCTGACTACTGTCATGACAGAGCGTCCATGCGAGTTATTCCGTATGGACTTGGTTGGTCCAGCTCGTGTGTGCTCGGTGGGTGGGAAGTGGTATGTCCTTGTGGTAGTGGACGACTACTCACGCTATGCTTGGGTCTTCTTTTTGGCTAACAAGGGGGGTACGTTTGGTTTTGTTTGGGATCTGATCTTAAGGTTGAAAAATGAGAGGAATGGAGATGTTGTTCGAGCTATTCGTAGCAACAATGGCACAGAATTTAAAAACTCTCGATTTGAAACCTTTTGCCGTGATCTAGGTCTCGAACATCAGTTTGCCTCACCCTATGTCGTTTGTCAGAATGGTGTGGTAGAGTGGAAAAAATGTTCCCTTTGTGAGACGGCTCGGACGATGCTCAATGAGCATAAGACTCCAAGAAGATATTGGCGTGAGGCGGTCAATACTGCGTGCCATGTGGGGAACCGGGTTATTCTTCAGGTTTCCTTGAAAAAGACGTGCTATGAGCTCATGCATGGGCGAGCACCTAGAGTGAGTCATTTTCGGGCTTTTGGTTGCCGGTGCTTTATTCTCAAGAAGGGCAAGCTAGATAAGTTTGAGGCAAGGTCTTCCGATGGCATTTTTCTTGGTTATGCAAATCTTTCTAGAGCATATCGTGTGCTCAGCGTTCACACTAATTAAACCATGGAGTATTGCAAGGTAACCTTCGATGAGACAGCCATGAAGCTCTTCTGTCTTCAAGTGTGCAGGTGACTATGAAATTAGCGAGAACATTTTTGAGGATGAGAAGGATGATGTTAGAGAGGATGATGGTGATGATAGTGAAGCTCCAGTCGCACATGTAACCTCTACTTCCACTACTATGATGATGCGGACATCCCCACTGATCATGCTGTTACACAAGTGGATGAAAACAACACACCAATAAATATAAACCAAGGACTAATTACACTAAGTCGTGCCAAGAAACTACAACAAGAGGTGAACTCTCTCCTAGCTGAAATTAATTTTAATATATCTGAGAATGTTATACTACCTAAATGTTCTACATTGGTTGTACTTAGGTATATATGTGAGAGGGATGGTGCAGCTATACATGGAGAGGAAGCAAAGAAGAAGAAACAAGCGGATCAGTTCAGACCCAGGATGATCCATCAAAGTTCAGTTCAGACTAGTTCACATGGATCAGTTCGGACCATCAGTTCGGACCAGTTCGGACCAGCATAATGATTTGATCATAACTCTTAAAACCCGAAAGCTCTGGAGCTCCATGAGTACTTCATGGAACCGTCTTGAAGTTAACTTTCCAATGCAAGAAACCGCATGTCCATTGGACTTGCCAATAAAGAGTTATGACCGATTTAGTGGAGACTGCACAGAAAGCCAACAGCCACACGAGGCTATTCGAGATTTCAGTTCGTGGTGGTTTTTCACGTTGCATAACTCTAGAAACTCAAAGGTCCATTCACACCCAACAAGGAGAGTTGTTCCTTGTATAAATACCCTATGTATCTCTGAAATAATTAAGACTTTTGATAATGAAATAGAACCCTTTTTGTTCTGTGCTAACAAATTCAGAGAGTGATTCTCTACCCCTTTGCTCTTGTGATTTCCTGTGGGATTACATCGGTAGCCGCTTCATCGGCACCCAATCCGTGCTCCTGGTACTTCGTGTTCAGGTTGCGTAGGTCGGTTCTTTGAGAGTGTGATTGGGTGAATCCTTGATTCAGGCTGTCGTATAGCGACGGTGGTTGGCTTCTTGTGTGTGTCGTCAGGTTGCACTACGTATCCGGCTGCTCGCAGCTATTTATCTCGGCTGAATTTTAGCTAGTTATCTTGTTCAAGATCCTACGTCGTGAAGATCGGGACAACATCCATATCATCTGGTATAGAGAGCCATAGTTGCCACGGTAGGATTTTCTTTACCCTTAGCTACATATATTTTTTCCTTTGTCCTATCCACCAAAAAGCCATAAAAAATCTGTCATAACCTTTTGTTACAATCTGTTTATCTAGTGAGTTTGGTTAAGTTTCAGTCCATTAGAGTCCTTATTTAGTTGCTGATCATATCATTCTTTATGTGTCCTTTTTGTGCCTTTCTATATATCTGAAAATCCCCACAAAAAGAAATAAATTGTTTCTATCCTTTGCGAAAACTTTTGCTAGTAAGATAGCTGCTGGTCATATTTGGTTCTATCATCTTAAATTTATGCAAGTGTTATATCTGATCTCTGTTTAGTATCGTGCAAAAAAAATGAAAAAAAATAGAAGAAAGAACGCTGAAGAAAAAAGTGTTGAGAAAGTTAAAAAAAGAGAAAGTGTTGGAAAGAAAGGAGAAGGATCAGATTGTTGGTATACAAGTGTTTGAACCTTCATATCAATTTGTGTAACCAGGTTGCTACCATCATTTTGGTGCAATTTTGCTAGGTGATTCTTTTAAATCAATTATCACTACCATATTCCTTGTTTGCATCAAATCTGAAATCTGTCTTTTGTGCGTGTGTTGTTACATCACATCTTTCATATCTTGTGATTAGCACTAAGCCTTGAATCTCTAGTTTGGATTGTTACTTATCTTTACAACAACTAGAAATCAGATTGCTGCTTGTGCTTTATACCCTACCAAGCTCCACATAAAAGCCATCATGTACGGTTTTTCTGATCTCATATTCGCTCAATTATCACTAATCTTTACCACCAACGGATTGCCTTAGTAACCTGCAGAGAAGCATAAGAGTTTTGGCTGGAAAGAGAAGGTGAGGTTGTGAGATCCACATAATTTTCCATCCCACATATACTTGTTGTTTGTGATTTTACTAACCGTACAGGGAGATGGATGAACGACCTGAAATTGAAGATTGTGTCACCATGGCACAATTCAATGATATGAGGCAAAACATAGAGGACAGACAAAATAGAATGGCCAATGATTTACAAGCTATTTTAGAGCGACTACAACATCTTCCTCGTGATGCTGAAAATGTGAGTAATCATGAAGATGAAGTTGAGGAAACCACAAAAGAAGTTGTTGAACGAGTTGTAAGAGAACAACAAGAACGTCGACAAAGACTTGCTTTCAATGCTAGAAGACCTGCTGGTCAAGGGCATGGTGATGGAGGTAATGATGTGGTCGAGGTAGAGGAAGAGGTCGTGGAAAAGAAGATAATGATTATGCTGAATTTGAGGATGAATGTGAAGAAGAAGAGGTTGAACAACCCCTAAACTATGGTCGTCGTCGCTGAGGCAATTATGATCGTGATCGGCCCAATGAGGAGAGGTTTGGGAAGTTAAAATTCACCATTCCCAAGTTTGATGGAGGATCTGATCCTGAAACATATCTTACATGGGAGTTGAAGGTTGATAAAATTTTTCACTTACATAATTATTCCAAAAAGAAGAAGATGGCAATGACTGCACTTGAGTTTTATGATTATGCTCTAATCTGGTGGGAGCAAATGCTCAATGATAGAGAAGAAGCTGGGCAAGGTACTGTTCATACATGGGCTGAAATGAAAAGAGAAATGAGAGCAAGATTTGTACCTAGACATCATCGCCGTGATCTTTTTGACAAGCTGCAGAATTTGAAGGAAGGAAGTCTCTCTGTTGATGAGTATTATAAAGAGATGGAGAAAGCAATTATCATGGCTAATGTGTACGAAGATCAAGAGCAATAAATTGCAAGGTTTATGTCTGGCTTACATCGCAATATTCAGCGCATTGTTGAATTATTTTAAAAATTGAGTGTTCCAACTTTGGTCCCACATGTAAGCATTATTTTAAAAATTGGGTGTTCCAAGACGTCATAAAATTTAGTTGGATCCCACATGTAAGCATTTTTTTTCGAAAATAGAGTGTTCGAAGTCGTCATAAAATTTTCCAGGATCCCACATGTAAGCATTTTCGTCAGGTCAGCGGCGTCATAAACCAACTTTGGTCCCACATGTAAGCATTATTTGAAAATAGAGTGTTCCAAGTCGTCATAAAATTCAGTTGATTCCCACATGTAAGCATTTTTTTCGAAAATAGAGTGTTTCAAGTCATCATAAATAGTTTCAGGGTCCCACGTGTAAGCATTTTCGCAAGATCAGCGGAGGCTAGGTCACGAAATGTTACAAAAATAATTTGCCTTGGCATGGGTTCGAACCAGGGACCTGAAGGAACAAGGCTGTCCTGTAAACCACTGCACCACTTCTTGGATGTGGTACTTTTATGGGAAACTCAGCTAATAGTTCATGCAAATTCTGTACTATGACCAGGTCCCACATGTAAGTTTCAGTTGAGTCTATAATTACATATCGATTAGCTGGCGAGACACTTCACTCAGACTTCGCAAAAACTTTTGACTTCCGCTACGCAGATCTGCAATAGTTCTAGTAGGAATGGCGGATCCTAACTGTGAGGGGAAGATGCACTACAAGAAATGTGTCATCCTATGACATCCTATGATTAAAATGTCACTAAATCAACTAGTTTATGACATTTATTTTGAAGCCAACTCAATTTAGTGACATTAATAAATAAATGTCATAACGAATGACAAAATCATAGTGGGGTGGTATATTGTGACGACATTTGCCATGTGATAACGTTCAATTTACTATGTCATAAATCTATGACTAAGATAGGGAGTCATAAATTATTTTATTGATTTTTGAAAACCTTATAATCCAAGGTGGCATATGGGTCCATTTGGCATGATGGGTCCCACTACCAACTACCTGAATGGGTCTCAAATAATTTTTCTCTTTTTTCCATGTATTTAGGCCATCTTTTTTTATTTTCTATATACATGATGGCCCTCAACCAGTAAACCAACGACGACGAGCTTGGTTGTTGTAAAAAACGACACCAATGCACAACGTGCAACCCAGCAGGCATGGACGGCAATGTTCTCTCTGTTTTTTTCCCCTATTGCAGCCCGGCTTGTAAGCAGTCTGAACGCGCAGGCCTCCCAGCGGACGGATGGATAGGCGGCGGCCAGCACGCACATGCAGGATTTTTTCAAAAAAAAAGTAGCACAAGTTGGGGGATCCTGGATCGAACTCGCGACCCAAATAGGGGGTACAATGCGAACAGCCCAACCACTGAGGCATCACCACCTTTCCGCTTATACGTACATCTTTGTTTATTTAACTGCAAAGGAACGCACGGAGGTAAAAAAAACCTTACACAAGTCTGCTCGCCATCTACTCGTCTTCACGGATTCGCTCGCTCGTACCATTGCGGCGGCTCGGTGGTGGCTCCTTGCGCAGTTGTGCTCGCGGGGTACGGCCTCTCCCATCTCCTTCCCGGTGGCCTTCCAGTTCCGGTCCGGCAGATCCGACCTGGGGTGTCACTGTGGCGGCTCCGGGTCCGGTGGATCCGGCCTGGGTGGCACTACAGCGACTCCTGGACCTGCTGTCAGTCGCTTGCCCCCTCTCGGCCTCACTTTCACGCCGGCGCTCCATCGACTGCTCATTGCCGCTACCGCCTGACGTCCTGTGCACGAAGACCTCTGTCGCGAGCCGGCGGCAGGGACCAGGGAGCCTGACAAAGGACTAGCAAGACTGCAACAGAGAGGTTAGGATATATGTACCTAATGGGCTGTATTGAGTGTGTGTTGGGCCTGCGTGCCATCTTTAGCTGGGCTTGGCCCGTGTACTTTTGCTAGATATACCTGAGGGTGAGAGACAGGGGGTATCGAATGTATCAGACATCATCAAAATACTACCATTCCTTTGTTCTTCTTCTCGATCTGTCTCCTGCTGTTCATCTGCTCCTCTTCTCAATCCTCCAATCCCCTTGCTAATCTCGATCCCCTTCCCCTGCTGCTAACAATTGGTATCAGCTTGACTCGATCCTCGGCTTCTTCCTCTAATCCCCTTCTGGTTCTTCCTCCGATCCCCTTCTAGTTCTTCCTCTGATCTACCGGTTCCTATTCCGGTTCTTCCTTTATCTTCCTCTTGTTGCTCCCTCTGGTCCAGCCCTTCCAATTCCGATCCACGTTCGGTCGATTTTAGCCCCAATTTCATCTAATCGAAACTCTAGCGCCATGGATCCTGAAGTTACCCGGCTCCTGCTCGACGAGCTCTCCAAGCTCTCCACGCGATTCGACTCGCTGGAGGCGAACTTCGATTCACTGGACGGGAGGATGGAGAAGCTGCTCGCCTTCCCTTCGGTGTCAGCACCCTCCGCCCCGCTAGCCTTGGCCACCGCGGCGGCCCCTTCGCCGGCAGCCGCCACGACGGTGTTCGACAACTCCATCGTCATCGACTTCGACACCGTGCATGCCGCGACCATCACCAGCATCGATCCAGTGGCTTGCGATGCAAAGGAGATCATCACGAGCATCACTTCCTCAAGGTGTTCGTTTGCCGCCGCATCGACGCCGGCGTAGCTGGTGCCCATGTCCACCTCGGCAGCCGCCACGACGACACTCAGCGACACCATCGTCGTCGTTCCAGGCCGCAAGCATGGCGTGGCACACGACACCAGCGTGGAGGTCTCCACCACTAACATCTCGCCCACCAGGTGCTCGACAGCTTGCTTCAGCCTCAACATCAGCAAGCGCGGCGTCGACAGCTCCACCCGTGCTCACGGTGATAGGCTATTCCCCTCTCTGGAGGCATTGGTGAAGCATATCTCTATGGAGCAGTTCGCTAAGGGGGTCGACCTCCATGAGTTCATCGATGGTGGCCCCGCCGCTTCGCGTCCGCATCAAGCTCCTCCACGCCCGCCTCGTCCTCGACGTTCGCGGCGGCATCATCTGCGTGTACCTTGGCTTCGGCGACCGCGACGAGCACCCCCACGGTCGCCTCGACCTCGATGTCCGTGGCGTGCTCCACTTCGCCCGATCCAGCTTCGCCGTCCGTGGCGTCATCCTCTGCGTCCACCGTGGCTTGCTCCACCGCGCGCGCCTCGGCCTCGACGTTCGATCTACTTCACCACCACCAGGACGCCTCTGCATCCTCTGCCTATTGTGCCAGTGACACCAGCACAAACAACTTCTGCCTTTGCTCTGAGTACCTGGCTGAACACACAGCCTGAGGAGGTCAATCTTTTGCAAGTCACCAGGATGGTCGTTTTAGCCAAGCTTCTGTCAACTTCCATGGATGCTCTGGTGCTGTTCGAGGAAAGGCAACAAAGGTATATTACTAACCTAACATCAGCATTGATGGGATCTACTACTAGTTGTTTTGCATGCCTGCCTCTAGTGAGTACTGCCATTGATGTGTCAGAGGTTATGATAAATCAAGGCACAGTAATGTTATTAGGCCAATTACCTGCTCATGAAATTGACAAACAACAATGGCCCCCTCCTCTATTTGACTGCAACACTTTGTTGATTGGAACTAGTCAGGGTGGTCTCTGCTTTTGTTCACTGGTGGGTTTTTGTTCGGCTACAGCACATCGAAAACCACCATGGCCACCACCACTAATACAGTTTGAGGTCACTGATGGTGTAGTCCAACTAAGAGCAGTTCCATGGCCATCTTTCTGGGAGTGTGCTATTGAGTTGCATTGTGTTAACCTGTTGCCAATGGTGTTTGTCAATTCTGCAATAGCAGTTCAGCCTTTGGGATTCGGTCAGATGAACTGGTCTCTCATTGGTGAATTCATTTTCAACTGCTCAAATGTGGGTGATTTCAGATTGTTTCAGATCCACTTTCAGGGTGATTTTCATTGGATGGGTAAGTTGGAAGTGTGTTGTCTGTCAATTCCTCACTGTCATGAGCCAGTCCTTTGGAAGCTCTCGTGGGTGTCCTTGATGTGCTTCTACAGGATTAGTTGTTGCTCTGTCAGTAGCAGTAATATTTGGCACACTGGAGTGGTTACTCTCGTATGGTGGCAAAAGATTCAGCTATCAATTCTTTCTATTGCATACTCTTTGTGTGAAGCTGTAACCAGTGACACTACTGATACATCCAAGTTGCATCTGTCAAAGTGTGCAATACTGTGGCTATCTAAATGTTGTAATGGTGAAGCCGCCATTAATTATGGACAGCTCCAGTATCTGAATGTTGCTATCAGTTTATATGGTCCTGCTACAGTCATTCTCAAGCATGGATGCTCAATTTTCCATTGATCTGCAAGTTACTATTCTTCCTATCAATAGTACTTCATTTTGGGTTGCCTCGTGGGGTGCTAGTGATCAGGTTTGAGAACTATATGATCCAACTTCAGTTGCTGAACATAGAGATGAACCACTGTGCATCCTTTCTTGACTTGGGATATGCCAATCACGTGATGATCCCCATCTTCAGGAACTTGCCACTTATATTGTTGGTGGATGAACAGGTGTTGCTGAACCCAATTGATTTGCAAGCAGCAGCAGTAGGAGTTCTTCAGATACAAGATAGGACTCTATGGAGCGTCTTTGTGTAGGTGGTAACTTTCAGAGGCTGCCATGGTGTCGTGTTCAGCTCTGCAACTATATCCATTCAGCAACTAATCCTGTGGGACCCAGGTGGTGGTCCTTGTTCTCTTGATGAATATACATCTCTTGGTATGAGTTTTAAACTGAAGATCAAACAAGAGCTCAACATGGTAATGAACTACCGGAGGTCGTCACTCTTCCTGATTCAGTTTTACCATCAAGTTGTGGATGATCCTTGAGACTCTTGTTACAAGATGGAGCTAATTGAGTCAATCTTCTTCAACTAGTGATCAATTTGATTAAGCAGCTTGGGGGCAAGCTGCTCTTAAGAAGGGGGGAATGTTAGGATATATGTACCTAATGGGCTGTATTGAGAGTGTGTTGGGCCTGCGTGCCATCTTTAGCTGGGCTCGGCCCATGTACTTTTGCTAGATATACCTCTGAGGGTGAGAGACAGGGGGTATCGAATGTATCAGACATCATCAGAATACTACCGTTCCTCTGTTCTTCTTCTCGGTCTGTCTCCTGCTGTTCATCTGCTCCTCCTCTCAATCTTCCAATCCCCTTGCTAATCTCAATCTCCTTCCCCTGCTGCTAACAGAGCAACTCTCTGTAGTTTGAAACTCTAAATTGTGATGTAAGCAACTCCCTGTGGCTGTAGTCTGAAGCTATGAATTTGCATTATGATGTGCCATTTTTTGTGTAGCTGTAGTCCATGATTAGTCACTTCTTGAACAAAAAAAGTAGAGACCAAGAAGAGAAGACATAATTATTACTACAATGCAATGAGCACATAGTAGCCTGTTTATTATAAAACTAGAGTATGCCTTAGCTATACATACAGGAGGGACTATCAAATATATTACAATGCAATCAACACATCGTGGCCCACAACATAAATGAGTAGGTCAACATATTTGACATGATTTCTACTCTCTACAGATTTGCTACAAATACATGGCATATGTTAAAAGTATTTTGAATCAATGTATCTCATGATTTGGTGCAGAT
>CP053460.1:30612066-30792685 GCA_022644695.1 Cenchrus purpureus | reverse complement strand
TGTGGCACCCAGAAAGGTGTCGGTAGTGCGCCGTGAAGACGCAGCAAAGGTCTTAAGATGGTCTATGTCCGCTTGGGTGTCGGAGTTGAGTCGAATTGGAGTCGGAGTCCAACTCGCAAAGTGGTGGAGGCCGGAATCACCGCGATGTACGCAGCTCCGGCATTGGCGCGGGTCGACGCTTGGCGCAAGCGGGGCGGCTCCGCCGTGGAATTGACGCCCTTGCCACTCTAAGTAGGCGCGATGAAGTGGAGGCCACGCGGTGACAGCCAGACCCGGATTCGGCCCCCGAGGAGGCGGTGCTAGAGGTCGGCAACGCCCGCCGACCGACGAGCAGGGGCGGGTACGGCCATGCACCTGAGCTCTGTGTGTCTGGGGAGACTGATTGCTTCATTGAGTCGGACGGGCAGTAGGACTGAAACGCGAGTGTTTGGGAAGAGAATTATGGGTAGAGTGGTTCAATCATGAGGACGCCGATGGTGGTAGGAATACAATGGCCAGCTTCCATGAGAAGTTGTGCAAGCTTATGTGACAAGCTAAGCAACGGGCCTCTAGATCGAGTGGCTGCTATTCATCTTCAAGCTTTGAGTGGCTGACGTGTGGGTACCATCTGGGTATACCCACACATCCCTAACCTCTTGATGATGGCAACCGCCTTCCATGGGGCGTTGTGGCAAGCTTCCATGGGAAATTAGGCAACGGGTGCCCTCGCCTGTCGAGGAAGGCTACCCGGATGTTCTTGATAAGAAAAGGTGACGACGGACTAAATTCAGTGTTGATTTTGTGGGCAAAATAGGATGACAATGGATCTTCTTGATCCGCAAAAGTGACCGGCCGGACTAAATGGTTTGTTGATTTGTTATTAGGAAAATACGATCGCATTATTCGATAGAACATCCATTCAAAGTAGGAAACAGAGTCCATTCTAAAGTTACTAATTAAACATCACAATGTCCACGTACATAAGACAATGTTCCAATGAAATCGGACGATACTAATTAACATCGATAACATAACATCACAAAGTTCACATTCATATAGACAATGTTCCAACGAAATCTAAAGATACTAATTAACATCACAGATAACATATCAGCATAGATCTTCCACCGGCGCGGCTCGCTCACTCCATCTACTCCATCCATCCCTCATCCACACACGCCGTGGCGGCTCCACTTCTTCTTGTAAGTTACGCCTCTGGGCGCAGACTTGCCATCCCAAGCACATGGTCCTTGACCTCAGGGCACTCATACGGGGAAGACGCAAAGCATCACCGGGACCGGAGGGATGTAGCCATGGAGACGGTCCTCAAGCAGTGCATGTCGGCTTGGGAGTCGAGTCGGAGTCAAACTCACCGCAGGAAGGGTAACCGTAAACATAAGCTTCTGAGGTGGTGATGGTGAAGGAGGATGGATATCCACCGGCGAGCCACCACCAGCTCCTGGCAAAGCGCCGGCGATTGATGGCGGGTCGGCGTTGGTGTCATCGGGCGGCGGAAGCAGTGGAGGAGGCGGGAATCTACGGTGAGCCACCACCGGCTCTTGGGAAACCGCCGACAGCGGCAGCGCGGGTCGACGTTGGCGTCGGAGCGCGGCGCGGTGGGCGGCGGCGGTGTGCGATGTGGCCCCAGCGCCTGTGAACATGCGGGTGAAGTGCGGCCGCGTGGCGCGCATCGATCCGCGGCGCAAGAGGATGTGGCGCCGGAGGATCGGTTGAAGGGCGAGAGCCGCGAGGAGTCGGTGGGGATAGTCGGTGACGGGAACCGGTAGGGATAGCCGGCGCGACGGGAGCTGATCGCTTCATTGCATCGGCCGGCAATAGGAGTGAGGCGCGAGTGTTTGGGAAGTGGTAGAGTCGTTCGGAACTGGCGAGGACGCCGATGGTGGGGGTAGGAATGGCGATTTATGTGGAGTTACTCGCCTTGCCTGGGAAGTTGTGCCGCTTCGGTGAGAAGGTATGCAACGGGAGCCTCTTGAGTCTTGACTCCTGAGTGACTTCCATTCATCTTCCAACGTTGAGGGGCTGATGTGCGGGTCCCTGGCACCGTATGACCAACACGTCTGTGATCTCTTGATGATAGCAACCACCTTCCATGGGAAGTTGTGGCACGTGGGCGGATGTTACTTGTTAAGAAAAAGTGACAAGACCGGACTAAATTATTTGTTGATTTGTTGGCAAAATAGGTTCACATTTTTCGAATGAACATCCATCCAAAGTACTCCATAGGAGGAAACAGAGTTCTCTGATCATACAGCATAATCAAATACGGAGGGACCAAACTTAATCAAAAACTACTAATTAGCATTACAGCAAAGTGACACTTGTTATTGTTGGCAATTAGCCACGCCTTTCGAGTAGGGGGTCGTGCCCCGAGCTCTCGGCAACGCGGCGCGGCCCACTTGACATCAATGGCGAGCGGCCGGCAACAGCGCCGCCCGCCTATGGCGAGCGGACATGCGCCGCTCTGCGCCGAGCCGGCGGGCTGGCACAATTGACATAATAGCGGAGTGGACAGCCACGAGAACCACGGCGCCCCGGCCTCTCGGGCACTCCACCTTGCATGCCACGGTGGTGGCAGTGCGGCCGCGCGCTGAGCTCACCGGACGATCGAGCGGGCGTCTTGACATCAATGGCGGCGGTGTAACGCCGCCCGGCCTATGGAGCAGGGACGGAATGGCGTGCGCTGAGCTCTCGGACAACACGCGGGTGCACTTGACATCAATGGCGGTGGAGGCCACGGCTGCCATGTGCGACCCGGCCTCGGGCACTCCACCCATCGCATGCCGGCCCGGTGGCGGCGGTGAGAGGAATTGTGGTTTGATAGATCCGAGAGAACGCTGTCCCAATGCAAGATGCCGTGACGAAGGTCGAGTAAGGAGCGTGATGCCGGGCCCCATCGTCTTGGCCATCCATTACGGCATTTCTGTCATGCCGCAGTCGCCGCATCTCGACCCCGCCAGAGCTTTAGCCGGCGTGAATGATAGGAGAGCGATCTCCACATGAGGCACACGATGATAGTCGCTGGCAATTGGGGGAGATGCTTTGAAATGCACATATAAATTAGTTTGCTCAAAGAGGCCGAAAAGGTTCAAAGAACAAAGAAATCGTTTGAATTGGGAGAGAGAGATGGTACTTGCGCTTACGATGTTCGCGAGGAGGAGATGCCGATGGGGTCTTCTTTTGCTGAGAGAAGGAGATGCCGATGGGGTTTTCCACTATATATTAATAGATCTCATTTGTCAAGGGAAAGGCGCAGGGTCTCATCGGGGATCATGTCAGGCAAATGGCCTAGGCGCGTAACTTGCAATATCGTTGAACTTGGAGCAAACTTAATTCACTTGAACATGATGAGATCGAAAGTTGCCACGAGACCGGTTATTCTGGTATACGAAACATTATCAGACCGAACTAAAGCATTTGCTATGAGATAGGCAATAGAAGAAGGGCACGAAAGGAGGTCAGATGTTTAGGTTTACGAACCATGAGTAGACCAGAGAAATATTTTTAATCATTTGATGGCAAAATATGCTTCTTTTAAATTTGGACAAGGTGTGCTATGATATCATCCTTCTTAGGGAGAGCCAAAAACGTGCACAATTCGAACATGAAGTCATGGCTTAGGTAGAGCAAATTGAAGCGATGGGCAACAAATTGGCTTTCAGTAAGACCGTGTCTACTCTATCTAGTGTACACTACCCCATCTAGCAAAGATTTGTTTTTCCAAGACTTGGTTAGTAGGAAATAATCGTGAAGACAAGCAAGCTGACTTAAAGTTTGAACCCAGCTTCATTTTTCCTTGTTGACGAGTCATGCTTGGTAACAACAAAATGAAAGAATGCAATGAGATAAGCAATACAATCCGGGCAGGACCGGATGTTTGCGTTTACGAGACATTAACAGACCGGACAAAAATTTTCATTCCTTTCCTGGCAAAAGTTGCTTGTTTTGAATTGGGCAAACCTGATTATGGATTTCGTAGTTTCTAAGATAGTGAAAATCGGATCACATTATTTGTTTTAAATTGTTCAATATTGAATTTCCACCTCTCCAAATTGAGATGAACTATCCAACTACCAGCCGTGGTAAATAAATGGGGGAAGACCAGAAGTTGGTTTCCATCATGTCAATGCGTGTGCGAGTAAATATTGCTACATGGGAACCAAGAAAGAGAGATAGAAATAGAGCAGATATCAGTGGATTGATCTAGAAAAAAATATATCCAAAATCACTCTCACATGTCAAGGTTTAATTTGTTTGGATGCAGATATCCAATTATTTTGCTAAAGAATAGATCACATTCGGCGTGAATTTTACATTCCTCGTTACAAAAATGTGACCATTCTTCCCAGCTCATCTTGAAGCACGGCGGCTGCGACGATGATTGCCGATCGCCGGCGGCGACGCGTGCGTTGCACGCCACCATGTCACTCGCTGGATCACCTCTGAGGATGCCTCACGGCACCGTAGGCAACCCTGGTTCGTCTGCATCATCATCAATGTCGCGGCCGCCGATTCTTCCTCGCCCTCGACTTTTCTGATGTACCACCTCACAGTGTCATCATCACCGGCGCCGCCATTGGCCCTGTAGAGGACCATGGCGGCTATGTAGGCCGCCACATTGTGCTCGGCCTGGGTGGCCTCCTCGACCTTGGCGATGGATGATTGGGAGTTGTAGTTTTCCCCGAACAGGATGTCCATCCCGGAGAGGAAACATGCCCCCGGGTTTCTTATGCGGGTTAGGCAATCGAGGAGGGCGTCGTAGCCCTTGCGGTCGTTCCACTGCAGCTCGACGGCAAATCGCTCTAGCGCCATGCGCCGACCAATGGCCGTGTTCTTGCACACGCGATGCATCTCCTAGTAGGTCGCCCGTAGGCTGTGGAGGTTGTCCATGGCCTACTCCAAGGTCGCAGCGAGGTGGCCGGTGATGTCAATGTTCACCTCGGTAGGGAGCACCACCAGCGATAATGGCCGCCTCGGCGACATGATTAGCGACCTACGGCATCCACGAATATAGGTTTGATCAAACATCAGAGTGCCAGGTCAAATGCACATTCAAATTGATACAGAGACTTGGAAGAGAGCATTGTACTCTCATGGATCTTCCTTCCGAGAGGAGGAGATGCAATTGCAAAAATGTTCTCTGTACCCTAGGCGGAAGAAGTCGATCAATGCCCCATTTACAACAAATCCATTGTTACTTTCTCCGCATTTATAGTAAATTCACCGCTCCTTCGCAACCCAAAACAACCGTCAATGCTGCTCCATTGATTTCGGGATAACAATAAGAATTCATTATGACTGTTGGTGAACCTAACGGAAATTACATTCTTGGAAATGTGAACAGGTCGGACTAAATGTCACTACAATGTGGTGGATACTAACTGTCACGCATTTCTTGGTCAATTTTGGCAATATATCATCAGTACAATGCTCAGAAGCATAGGGCACAATGTTCAGAATACATGATCGACACATTGTTCACAATACCAAAGTGACACTTGCAGAATGTGTGATCGACACATCTAATTAGTCTTGCCACCAAGCATCAATCCTGCCATTCCCGCGAAAACAACAAATAAAGCACGCAGCACATGCGCGAGTTTGACATTGTGCCTATAATTCCCAATTAACTTCAGCTCGGCGGTAGCCTTCTGAAGTTTTTGTCACGCTATTTTGACCTCATTCCTAATCTCTCTAAGCTCACAGTTAGCTTTTCCCAATTCTCCCTCCCACTGCTTTGCATCCTCTTCAACTTTTGCTTTCTTCTTCATGAGCTTCACCATAACAGCATACGACCTTTCATCCCATTCTGGATCAATCCAGCAGAAGTAATCGCATTGCTCTTTTTCTTCCTGCAAATTAAACACCCCATTAAAAATCATCGTTGACCACATGAACCACATAAGTAGGTAGCCAACTAGCCATTACCTTTGGGCAGCCAGCAAACCGGCAGCCAAGGTTGAGAAAGGTCCAAGTATACTTCACTACAGCTCTCAACCCGTGTTTGCACTTGTCTTCAGGATGTCAATGGCTACTATTGCAGGAAGATGTCTCCGGCGGTAACTACCAATGGAAGAAGATCTTTGGAGTACACGGATGCTTAAAAAAAATCATTGCAACTTGAAATCAATGCTTAGTTTTGCACTTTCTAAACTAAAGCCTATCAATCAACTTGTAACAACAATTGTGCTTCAACCGAAATCCCTAATTCCAAATATCACTTCTCTCGACAAAGGGAAGCGAGGCACAAAGCAGTCTTGACGACCGTAGCTCACTCTCCTCCCTTCGATGCGAGGATCTGCCATTCCCTCCGCGGGTTGTAGATCTACGCACCAACGCCTCTAGGTTAGATATTTTCCACAATGACCCACAAGAACGTGCTGGCAAGCCCCTTGCAGGGTACGCGGTTGATATAGCCATTGGCCACACTTGGTATACTAGAACTACTTAGTTTCGAAACACACAAATTTCATTACGTCTCCGTGATTCTGTGTACCCTTTTCAGGATCAAACGTCGCGGGTTCGACCCCTGCTATTGACTTTGTATTCTTTTAATTTTCCTCCTTTTTCTATCAAATCGACTTGTGGGACCTTATTAAATTTTATGATGAGTTGGAACCACAGTAGGAAACAAGCAGTTTCGTGATCGTTCCTCAGGAAGGTCCTTCCAGCAAAACATCAACAGACCGGAACTTTGTCATCCACCGAGCAGCAAACATCATATTATGATCATGTAGCATCAAGTTTCTCAACTCACGACCACAAAGTTCACAACAGCAAGAAGCAAACATCATAGGATGATCATCATTACAATTTTCACAATAATCATAAAGCAGTAACAAGTTTCATAACACTACGTGTCATGGCCGTTCAGCAATATGAAGTGCACAGGAGCAACAACCAGTAATTAAACATCAACAAGGAAAAAGTTTCATAATAATCAAGCACTACCTATTTTTATCTTTCTCGCGTAGTATCCATTGCTTCTCGTTCTTCGTCTGGACATTACTCTGTTGTATCCATTGCTTGTGCTTCTCCATCTCGTTAATTACCTGATCAACTGGTTGCATATACACCTCCATCGCATGGATAGCATGTTCCGGCTTTCCCTTGTATTTGTTGGTCTCTTGCAATTGTTCATGTAACAATTGGTCAGACATCTCCTTGAATTTGGCCAGCTCTTCCATCTGGGTAATGTTGTCCGGTAATGATTGCTCATACAGGTGCTTGTAATTTACAGCCTCTTGCTACGCCATGGGTTCTTTGCCTTGTTGTTCTTGCAGGTCTCTCTTCACCTCCTGCACCTCAACTTTAGCATCTTCAAGCACCTCCTGAAGCTAGTAAAATACAAGAACCTATCAATCCAACAAACGATGCAAATTGAAAACTAACTGAACCTAACACCTATGAATTGTTTATAGCCTATCAACTTGTAACATCAATCGTAGTGCAAAAATGAGGGTACGATGAAATCTGAATCTATTCTATGTGCTCATCAATCCGTTAGATCCCCAAATCTAGAAATCCCTAGGACGATAGGGGAAAATATAGTGGCTCAAACCAGAGAACTGACCTTGTCGGGCTGTTTCAGCATCTCGTAGCCAGGAGGTGGTGGCGCAACCATCTTCCCGTCGCTGCTAGGACCACCATTCCTGCCACGAGCCGTTGTAGATCTGCGCATAGCAAAAGTCGAGAGTGGCTAAGGCAGTGAAGCTTTTCCCCTGCGAGTTACTAATTTATATTAAAGACTCATCTGGTCCAACCATAAGAAAAGTGTTTCCATTAAATTGACACAACCAAAAGGGTGCAGTGGTAAACAGCGTAGTCTTGTTCCTATTGGACTCTCGTTCGAACCCAATGGCAAGTTGTTTTTGCAACTTTTCGTGACAGTAGGAAATAAGCAGTTTCACGATCGTTCCTTAGGAAGGTACTTCTTGAAAAACATCAACAAACCGGTCCTTTGTCGTCCACCGAGCAGCAAACATCATATTATGATCAGGTATCATCAAGTTTCTCAACTCATGACAACAAAGTTCACAACACCAAGTAGCAACAAGTTACAACACCAAGTAGCAAACATCATAGGATGATCATCACACCAAGTAGCAACAAGTTTCTCAACTCATGACCACAAAGTTCACAACACCAAGTAGCAAACATCATAGGATGATCATCATTACAATTTTCACAATAATCATAACCACCCATTTGTAATCATAATGATAAGACCTGATCATCAATTTACATCTGTAGGCATTGATTCTCCTTCCATAGCTCCATCATGTAGCTGTCCCTTCACCTTCTGCAGCTCAGCGGCAGTAGCATCAAGCTTCATGTTAGCTTCTGAGGATCCTTACCATTGGTGATCCCTTTTTCGCTTGGCTGACCTAAAGAAAACATAAGCACCAACAAGTTTCATAACACTATGTATTATGATCATGAGGAACAACCAGTAATTAAACATCAACAAGGAACAAGTTTCATAATAATCAAGCACTACCTATTTTTATCTTTCTCACGCAGTATCTGTTGCTTCTCCTTCTCCATCTGGATAACACTCTATTGTATTGATTGCTTCTCCTTCTCGATCTCGATAATTAGCTGCTCAACCGATTGCTTATACACTTCCACCGCATCGATGGCATGTTTGACTTTCCTTCTTGTTTTCCTTTCGGTGGTAGTTGCTTTAAGCTTGATGTTAGCCTTTGCACATTCTTCCTTCCATGACCTTGCCTCCTCTTCAGGTTTTGCCTTCCAGTCCAGTACCAAGTCTTTCGACTCTTGGTCAAGAATCTCACCTATTTCTTTCAACAATGCATTGTCCTGGCATAACATATGGGCACACATCTCCTTGTATTTGTTGGTCTGTTGCAATTGTTCATGTAACAATTGGTCACCATCTCCTTGAATTTCCTCATCTCTTGCATAGTTGTATTTAAAATTTCCTGACACAACTCCTTGTATTTTATAGCCTCTTGCTGCGCCATGTGTTCTCTGCCTTGTTGTTCTTGCAGGTCTCTTTTCACCTCTGCAGCCCAGCTTTAGTGGCTTCAAGCACCTCCAGAAGCTAGTGAAATAACTAAAAACTAACACCTATGAATTGTCTATAGCCTATCAACTTGTAACACCAAACTGAATCTAGAAATCCCTAGGACGATAGGGGAAAATATAGTAGCTTAAACCAGAGAACAGACCTTGTCGAGCCATTTCAGCTTCTTGTAGATGGAAGGTTGTTGGCGTTTCTTAGCATTGCACCAGGTTTATATCCCTGGCAACAGCGCTAGAAATGCTTGTTGATGCTCCTTAGCCTCACTACTGAGTTTATACACCTAGTAATGGAGCTAGGAACGTCTTTGGTAAAACACACGTCACAGAAAGGTCCGCAAGCGCACGGATTACTATTGTAGCACTTCACCTTGTGGTATTCGGGTTATCGTATTTATATTTTCCCAAGGGAAGCACTATGGCATAGATAATCAAACAAACGGTAGAGAGGATCGAAGCTTGGTGAAGGGCCTTATATTGGGGTGATGATAAAGATATACGGAGGTAATTGGACGCGAGGAGATCTTGATAAAGAACTAGAGAGGTCCTAGTGAGTTGGGAGGACAACGACGAGGAAGGATCCTAAGGCAATCTATCTAATCTTGTCAACTCAGGAAAAGAAAACTAAGGTAAGCGAGCCAAGGTAAGATAGGATCAACAGGCTCTTCTAGTGGGGCATGCAAAGCCGCTCTCATGGGATGAGATGGGAGAACGCTAAATCCCCCGAACTAACGTAGTGGACTATAGAGCCCGTCCGGGCTGTCACCTCCTTAGGGTACCACAACTATTCCGTTGAGCAGGACACCAATCTAAGACTAAGGCAAGTTGAGGCACCGCTCAATGAACCAAAGAACCTTCCCTAAGGCCTTTAGAAGGTCTCTCTCCGTGAAATACCGGAGATCAAGCGACCACAACACTATAGGGTTCAAGAGAACTAAGCTAACCAAGGCAAAACTCACTTTAGTCTAAACCTAGAATAAAGCTTCTATTAGCTAAAGGTAATGTAATTGACTCGAAATGTAAGATAGAAAGATAACTTGAAATGCACTTAAGTCTTATAAAAGAAAAGATACAAGAGTAGTACCGAACTCGAAGAAGACTTCTCTAGAACCCGAGACTAGCTCGACTTGACTCTCTAACTCCCAAACTACACTACTTCCTACTCTAAGATACAAAAGTGGACAATAGTGAAGCTCTGCGTTTTTCTCCTTTCCAAGAGTGGAGGTCCTTTTATAGCAGTGGGAGGTCGGTGGGCGAGCGGGAGCAGCACTACCTCTAGGTGCTCGCACCTATGATTTCTTCGCCGTGATGATGCTCGCTCCTTGGTCGGGTTGTGGGTCGGTATCACGGTCGGGATTCGATGCTTCAGAGGTGGCAGATCTCTTGACTCGTATCTCTTGATCGGCCGTATCTACTAGAAGCCGGTGATGCACGGATAGGGGATGCTCGGGATTGCTGGCGGTTGGTTTGCATGTAGAAGTGGGCTGGGCCCATGGATCCAAGTGCTTCTTTTCACATCCTTTGGATCAAACCGGCATAACCACAGCATATCCTATCCATCCAAGGCGCGGTGGAAATGATCATCGGACTCGAGTCGTGGATGGTGCGGTAGCCCGCTGGTCCTTGACTGCAGGGCCGCACTGCGGCCGCTACTGCTGGTTGGTATGGCCATGATGACTCCTATTTATCCCAAATGTGTACTGCATATAAAATTTACAACACAACTCGTGGAACTTTATTAGTACTGAAAACATGCATGAAACTTGTTGTATACCCTCCTCATTTCCGAGATTTTGACGGTTGGAAACTTGTTATAAGGACCGTCAACAAACTCCCCCAAGCTAAATGGTTGCTCGTCCTCGAGCAAAGTCTAGGCTTGGCCTCGGATGATGAGTTGCACTGATGTTACTACTCTGCAAGTTCCTATGCACAATTCCATACTCTACTTGCTGTTGAAAAGGTTGGTACGAGAGAGACTTAGCCATGTTTTACCTGCGGGGCTTGTAACTTTCCACCTCGCCTCTGGAGGTTGAAGAGTAGAACGGTTTTGACTATGCATTACTCACTCTTCTCTTTTCCGGATCCTATCTCGGAGTTTTGAAATTTTCGCAAAGAGAGACAAAGTTCCTCGGATGGTTCCCTCGATCGCTCAAGTGGTATTTGTTACCTCACCAAAGGCTTTTGAAAGAGCCTCAACTTCCTCCTCTATGGCTTGTATGTGGAGCTTTGGGTGGGATAAGTATGAGACTCACTTGTGTCACGTAATGTTGTTGAGCCAAAAACCGGATCCAAGAAGAAACTAGTCATGCAACTTGATCGAGATGTGCAAGTGTGTGGAATATTTTTGTTTGTTTTTCTAAGTACTCCTTGCTTTGAGATTCTCCTCTTGCTTTTTTTTTGGAGGGGGGTCATTCATCATTTTTTTTCTATGCTCTTTGATTGGAGCACATATATTTTTTTTCTATGCTTCTTGAGCATATACTCTTTTTTTTCAATGACCTCTCTCTCCTTTTTGCAAGATTACAAGAAGCGAAATCTCTTTGGAACTTTGGAGTATTTATTTTTGGTGGATGGAAGGCATGTTTTGCGTAACTCCTGGTGTAGGAGTTAGCTTGTGTATGTGGGTGTACATGATCTCGATCATGGAAGCATGAAAAGATTCTACCAAGGGTCACAACAATTTGGCAGAACTCAATGGGTCACAAGCAAGCATATGTAGAAGGTTTGTACTTTTATATCAACATATGGCTTTGGTAGGTGATATGACCATTGAGGAACTTGTCTTGTTTTATTTTCAAAAGAAATTCATCCGAGATTTCACCATACTATGAGATAGAGCAAGATTAACATTGTCTCACCATATCGTACTAATCAACACCCTAGGTTTGGTCATAAGCATTTGCTTCCCACAAAGTTTTATTTTAGGCTCTTGTCTCAAAATAAACCAACAAATTCAAAAGCCTGTAGAGCACACAGCTATACACTAGGTTCTTGTAAGGTTTTAACATGGCAACTATTTTCATTATTCCAAACGAGGGTGTATAGACAAGTTCTCAAGCACATGATGAAAGCAAATGTTTTTGTTGTTTTCTTTTATTCTGAATGAAGTTGGGATTGGACTGGATGGGCGTACCTTGTTTGATGGAACCGGGGCTCTCCCCCAAGATGACTTTGATCTCCTGGAAGATTCGTCTTACCTCGTGACGCTGAGTGAAACACTTGGGGACTCAATGCTACGGTTGCTGGACAATCTTGTGTACTTTCATAATGCGGCCGTACCGGTTGGTTCGTGGTCCTACTTTCCTCAAGTGCTCACTTCCCCCACCGCAATTGTTACAAGAATTTCGTCGAGGGAGATGCATAGTACCTCATTGGTTTGGCCGTACCACGGAAACTTCCCAACATAACTGAAGAAACTTCTCACTAGACTCTTGCAGACTCTTACCTTTGAAAGACTACTCCCTTGAAACTTCTCTCTCTTTCTCTCTCTCCCTTTTTTTTAGAAAGAAAAATAAAACAAAGGGAAAGAAAAACAACTAAAACAAAGGAATGGAAAAAGCGGTTGGTTCTTACGGGGGGCCTCTCTCCCCAAGTGAGTCAGCAGGACTAATAATCGGTTGTTGTTGATACGGGTTCCATGACCCGAAGAAGTTGTTCACTGCTTGAAAGCCTTCCTATGTGGTCACGGTTAGGTTGTCGGTGGCTATCTGCTCCTTGCCTTTGGCGGTGTCACGGAGGCCTTGCTCGATTCTCTCGGCGGGCATCGATCTGCGAGGCGGTTGTCGATGTTGAAAAGGCCTTGGTCAGTGATACCGTACTGCTCCTCATGGTACCCATACGGGTAGCTTTGAGGATAGTTTCCGCCGTAGGTCGGGTGGCCTCCAAAGCAGCTAGCGAGGTGTGTGACGAGCTGGAACAAATGCAGGCACTGGGGGGCTGGCTTCCGCTAGACTGCTACTGCTGCTGGCGGCTACTGGAGGGTCTGCTCTGGGATCTTTGGAGCCTGGCGTGGTGCTCGGGATGAGGTTCACATCGCTCCTGCGAGTGCGTGATCGGGTTGCTGGTCCGGGTCCCGAAATGCTATGCCATGAAGGCCTTACCGTCTCATCGCCTCCTCGGGTGTCGGGGTTCGGGGGTGTACTTTTTAACTTGGTAAAGACCAAGCTCACAGGCAGGAGGATGATGGTTGTGGAGGAATGGGGGTAAGGCATGACCAACTCTCCCTCAACACGCTTCAACAAGTGGGCTTGCACAAAATGGTCCTCATCGAAAGTCTCGCGGGGCGTCTCCAAGTACGTGACCTGGGCTCCCTCTAGAGCTCCGATATACGTGGCAATCCGAGTAACCAAAGAGGTGATCTCAATCTTGCCAGTCCTTGTGGCCATAGTGCGCCAGTGCTCAACCATCGACACGACAGGAGCAAGCTTGATCTTATGGATGATGGCAAACAGGCATTGCAACTCGTCCACCCTAACCATTCTAAACTTGACTCTTGGGGCAATCATTCCCGAAATGAGCCGGTGGAGGAATCGAAGAGTGGGGTTGTGGATCAAGTTGATCCGGGGAGCGGGGTTCAACCCTCTCCCCAAAATCTTTTTCCAGAATGACTCCCTCGAAAAGGCTTTCATACCCTTGTGCTTAGACCACTCTATCAGATAGTTTGAGTCGAAGCCTAGAGCCACACTCAACTAGTCCCAAGTTAAGTCGTACTCTTCATTGAAGAGCTGAAACTTAACACCATTGCTATCGGCGCTCAAAGTCGAGAGGAACTCTAAGGTAAGAAATTTCGAACCCTCTTCCCAAGCATGCCAGAAAGTCCCCCAGCCTATGGCATCAAAGGCTGCCCCAAATTCTCCTATCATACCAGTGTCATTAAGAAGGGTGTTGTCGTAAACCTTCATATGCGTGAATTCCCGGTCTTTTAGCTGCTGGAACAACCTCCGCTCTTGGTCGGTTTGCAAGATGATTTGAGTTTCGGAGGTAAGGAAACGAGTCCTTTCCTCCGAACCTGACCCATCATAATGCACCGAGCTTGTGGACATGTCCCGGGCAGAACCCATGGACACATTGTCCTGAGGATCGAAACCCAGGGGTACCGAGTGATCTTGCCAATTAGAAGTATGGAAATGGCCACTTTGGCTCGAGTCCGAGTCACGGAACCTGATGTGCTTTCCCTTCACTACCTTTGCGGCCTTACGGAACCACGACATCCTGCAAAAGGTTAATGCAACGGATACCCAAAGGATGATGGTTATGAAAGGTTAGTCGTGCGAGGATTAGCGGTCCAGGAGTTAGCGGTCCTTGTGGGGTGATGAGACCTCCACAAAACTTGAGTGACTTGCACTACGAGGGACACACGCTCGGCACTCCTTTCCACTAAAAACGAGCAGACTTAACAAGGGAGCAAAGGTTGCAAACTTCGGAATTTGGCTGTGGTCTTCTGGGAGAGTGCACGGGAGGCCTCTATTTATAGGCAAGTGGAGGGAGGCAGGTGCGGCCACACCTGTCCATCCGGCCGTGCCAACAAAAATTGAGAGACGACCTCAGTGCATGATTAGGAAGCGAGGAGCAGCATGCAACAACTTGGAAATGACAGCATGGTGGATTCCACAGGTGCGGGCACACCTATAGGGCCGGCCGGCCCTAGTGTTTCCACCGAAAATGCTGGCAGGTAGCTGCTGCACTATCTAGCACTTAAGATCCTCGAGAATTTGTGCACTCAGCTGTCCAAAGGTTGCTAGCAAAGCTATTGGTGGTGGGGAATAAATTACTGCAGATTGGACTTGCTTTTTTTCACAAAGTGAATCACCACCATGCAGCTAGTGGTTGCTCCATGCATTCACCAGGCAAGGGGTGGTAGTGCAGTGCAAGTGAGCCGCTTGCGCAAAATGCCCAAAACTGCTCCTTAAACCTTCTAAACTCTAAGTCATGCAGTGGCTAAAAGGATTTCGAAAATTAAACATGCTTGATGCATGAACTTAGGAAGGGACAAATGCCGGTTTATCTCATGGCAAGAGCATCAGATTTATAGTCCTCGAGCTAGACTTTGTCGATGATCAATCCTTCTTGGAGTGACCCTCTTGATTAGAGAGCTAATTCACTAGAGTTTGGAAGAAAAATGATAGATAGGCGATAATTCGATATATCCAAGATTGGGAATGGTCCTTGATTTCTTCGCTCTGGAATTCTCTTCTGACGGGCATAGCTAAGATCCTCTCTAAAATTTCTAGCCCCTCAGTTGGATTTTCATGAAAAAGTGATCCCCTTGTGAGTGCAAGCAAGCGGAATACATTGTCTCGAGATAGGCCGTGCTGAAAATGCTGAATCAACACTATATCTCGCAGGCCATGATCGGGACAAATGTGTATGAGATCATGGAATCTAGTCCATGCTTGAGTAAGGGATTCGGTCTTCGTCTGTCGAAAATTTATAATTTGCTTTCGAAGGTTCATGAGACGAGATAAGGGGAAGTATTTAGCGCAGAACTTGTCGCGCAAATTTCTCCAATCCATGGTGACTTCCTTCCCTTGCTGGGAGTACCAAGCCTTTGCTTTTCCCGCTAGTGTGAATGGAAAGAGTCTAACTCTGAATTCATCGGGAGAAAGATCGGATCATGAATGAGTAGAGCATAATTGCTCAAAATTCCTCAAGTGATTGTATGGATTTTCTCCTTCGAATCCTGAGAAAGGAATTTTCTGGGCGATGGAAAGGAATGTTGGAGGAATGGCTCCATTGGAGAAGAACCTTGGTTTAAGATTTCCATTTCCGATAGGGATTTCCATCTTAGTCGGAGTGTGGGTTTGATCAAAAGAGAACTCAAGGTTGGCTTCTTTGGCCATGAGAAAGATGGTTATGTCTACGGGATCGACTGGGTTCGTCGTGATAACACGAGAGAAACTTTTCGAAGGGTAGTGACACGAAGTCGGAATATCCTTCTAAAGCGACTCTTGATAGATGTGAAGACGGGACGGAACTGTCGAAATCGGGTACTACTACGTACACTAGGAACGGTGTAGGGATAAACCTGCTAAAAGATGATTCACCAAACTGAGATAACTCTACCGAAAAGATATCTAGTGCCCATTACTTCCCCGGCAACAGCGCCAGAAATACTTGTTGGCGTTTCTTAGTGTCGCACCAGGTTTATATCCCCGGCAACGGCGCAAGAAATGCTTGTTGACGCTCCTTAGCCTCACTACTGAGTTTATACACCTAGTAATGGAGCTAGGAACGTCTTTGGTAAAACACATGTCACAGAAAGGTCATAGCGCACTTCCGTTGTAGCACTTCACCCGGTGGTATTCGGGTGATCGTATTTATATTTTCCCATGGGAAGCACTATGGCATAGATAATCAAACAAACGGTAGAGAGGATCGAAGCTTGGTGAAGGGGCCTTATAGCTGGGGTGATGATAAAGATATACGGGAGGTAATTGGGCACACGAGGAGATCTTGATAAAAGAACTAGAGAGGTCCTAGTGAGTTGGGAGGACAACGAGACGAGGAAGGATCCTAAGGCAATCTATCTAATCTTGTCAACTCCGCTAAAAGAACTAAGGTAAAGCAGAGCCAAGGTAAGATAGGATCAACAGGCTCTTCTAGTCTGCAGGGCATGCAAAGTCGCTCTCGTGGGATGAGAAGGAGGAGAACGACGGAATCCTACCCGAGCTAACGTGGTGGACTCTGAGGAGCCTGCGGGCAGCTGTCACCTCCTTAGGGTACCACAACTATTCCTTGAATGGGACACCAATCTAAGACTAAGGCAAGTTACGAGCACGCGCTCTAACGAACCAAAGAAACTTCCCTAAGGCCTTTAGAGAGGTCTCTCTCGTGAAACAAGATCAAGCGAACGACCACAACACTGAGGGTTCAAGAGAACTAAGCTAACCAAGGCAAAACTCACTTTAGTCTAAACCTAGAATAAAGCTTCTATTAGCTAAGTAAAAGCTAAATGTAATTGACTCGAAATGTAAGATAGAAAGATAACTTGAAATGCACTTAAGTCTTATAAAAGAAAAGATACAAGTAGTGCAGAACTAGAAGAAGACTTCTAGGAACCCGAGACTAGCTCGACTGACTCTAACTCCCAAACTACACTATTTCCTACTCTAAGATACAAAAGTGGACAATAGTGAAGCTCCTGTGGCGTTTCTCCTGTTCCAGCGAGTGGAGGGTCCTTTTTATAGCAGTGGGAGGTCGGTGGAGCGCTGAGGCGGCGGGAGGTCCTTTTTATAGCAAACCTATGATTTGCCGCCTTTCGTCGTGGACGGTCCTAATGCTCGCTCCTTGGTCGGTTGTGGGTGGTATCACGGGTCGGTTGATTCGATGCCGAGTCGGCCCGTATCTCTTGATCTTAGTATCTCTGGCCGTATCTACTCAAGTCGTGTGATGCACCGATAGGGGATGCTCGGATTGCTTGAGTGGCGGTTGGTTGCAAGAAGTGGGCCCATGGATCCAAGTGCTTCTTTTCACATCCTTTGGATCAAACCGACATAACCACAGCATATCCTATCCATCCAAGGCGCATTCGTGGAAATGATCATCGCCTGGACTCGAGTCGTGGTGGGGTGCGGTGGCCGCGGTTCGACGCGCACTAGTTCGGCCGCACGTTGACAGTTGGTGTGTGATGACTCCTATTTATCCCAAATGTGTACCTGCATATAAAATTTACAACACAACTTGTGGAACTTTATTAGTACTGAAAACATGCATGAAACTTGTCGTATACCCTTCTCATTTCCGGGATTTTGACGGTCGGAAACTTGTTATAAGGACCGTCAACAAAGGTGGCAGCGGAACCATCTACCCGTCACCTCTAGGATCCGCCATTCCTGCCACGAGCCATTGTAGATCCGCGCATACCAAAAGTCGAGTCTTTGCGAAGGTAGTGAAGCGTTTCGCCTACGAATTACTGATTTATATTAAAGATTCACCTTACACAACCATAAGGAAAGTTTTTCCTGTTAAAATGACAGAACCAAGAAGTGGTGCAATGGTAGAAAAACACGATCTTATTGTTGATGGTTGTTAAGTGCTTACTTTAGTCGTCGATTTACTCATGAATAAAGGAGCAAGAGGCATTTCTTGCACGCATTTTAGTTAAGAATAATGTAGTTCCACTTGTCCTTGGAGATTATGTAATTGCAGGAAAATAAGCATAAAAGAAGTAGCAAACTCACCTTCTATGATTCATGCCACGTCACCTCAGCCAAGGAGGGGCTACCACCTCAGATGCCATGCATGCAAGCCATGTCACCAATCCAAGAGAGGCAAGCCCCGACGAATCGTGCGTGGACTCACATGGATCCATGGGCCCACAGGCGCCTAAACGCCTCAAGAGCACGTGTACAGGGACCGACCTAAGGGCCACGGAATGACCACTAGGAAGCACACCACAGTGGGGCGCACAGGGGGTCGACCGACCTGTCGGCCGAACAGGCCTTGAGCCCCACTCGGGGCTTCCACGTGGTGCTTCCCCATTGGTCCTAGAGGCCATTTCCGGGGTGTTTGGCTCCTCTTGATGCCGGTGCTCAGGCCTATAAATAGAAGGGGAGGGTGTTCATTTCTTACCAACACACTTTACTCCTCCTCTCTCACTTTTGGTTTCTAAGGCTAGGAGGTAGGCTAGAGTAGTTCTACTTCAGGTTCCAAGTCTACTTTGGGATCTAGGTATGAGTTCTCTTGTATCTTTATTTTATTGTATGACTTTGATATACTTCAGTTATTCAGCTATTTCATATAAAGTTGTTCTTGTATACATGGGTGATTTGTTCATGTGTTCTTTGCTTGTTCATCATTTAGAGGCTCATGTTCTTGACGAACAAGGCCTTTCGATCTAGTTGACGAGTGACTTACTCATGTTTTCGGTGTTTGTTCATAAGTTAGAGGCTCGTGTTCTTCACGAACACGACCCTTTGATCTTGTTGAATAGACATAGGAAAGCACAAATCCGTTTGTGTACCTAGCCTAGTTTGATCCAGTTAGATTCCATGTTCGTATTGTATGAAGTTAGGTGCTCAAGCTACGATTTTCGGTGTAATTGGCTGGTTTATATGGTGGCTCGACACGGTCACAATAGCCGGGGCAGTCGGGGTCCTGCTAACAAGCGTGGTGCTTAGGTTGCATAGATACGTTACTTATGAGTGTATCCCACGGTTTGTCTTGGGGTAGGCCGCGGTAGTGACAACTGTTGGACCCTTCTAGAATCCCCCACGTTCGGATACGCTGTAGGAGTCTAAATTCCAACAACCAGAGTCATGCGTAAGTGATGCGGGAGGTTAGCTCCCCGTTTGTACCTGGGTGCTTGAGCCAACAGTCATGCAATGCTAGTGTGTATCTAACTCGTCTTACTAACTTCGTGTGTTTAGTACCTTAGAACCTAGAACTAACTTGTATGTTGCCTCCTAAGCCTAGGACCTTTAGAGAGAGTGTGTTTGTGTGTTCACACTACCAACTTATCTATCATGCCTTACCCCTGCACTTGGGTGTCTGGTCTGTTTCCGTCTATGATTTATACTCATTGCAATAGTGTTGAACTTGTTAATCCACCCAGCCTTCCTTGGATTCGATACCCATTGGAATACTCCTTTGGGGAAATGCTACAATGGTACTTCCGTGCACTTGCGGACTCTTGTAATTGTTAGGATTACCATTTGGTCATTTTTGGCATTGTTGCTAGGAACTCATATCTTAGCATCGACGTTAAGAAATACCAACAAGCATTTCTAGCACCGTTGCCGGGGAAGGCTAAGGATAACATGTCAACACTTTTCATAGGTTTATAATCATGACAGGAATGAAACAGTTCTCAATGCAGGCTAACTTTGATTGCCTTCTTTGTCTATTGATGATGAAGACAGGTAGTGTATGACTGGTTTCGACTTACTCAATTTCATCAAGATCCTGAGTCACTCGTAAGGAGAGCTAGAACTCATTTTGGTTCTCCCCAGCGTGTACGTATAGAAGTCGACCCAGCTTCCTCTGTGCCATCTACATCAACTCCTATGGCCAACCCCGAGAAGACTCTTCGTGAGTACTCTACTCCCTCTGCTGATCAGGTGCCCACCGGCCCCGAGATCAACACCGGGAATGAAAACTTCGAGATCAAAACTGGCCTCATTACGATGGTACAGGCTAGCCCATTTTGTGGCAAGCCTAATGAAGACGCGAGCACCCACTTGCAACAGTTCCTGGAGCTATGCAGTACCTTCACTATATGAGGAGTGGAGGAAGATGCCATCCGTCTGCGACTGTTTCAATTCTCACTTCTGGGAAAGGCAAAGCAGTGGTTCTATGTGAACCGTGCAAATATTGACACCTAGGCAAAGTGCTCAGTAGCGTTCCTCACGAAGTTCTTTCCATTGGGCAGAACCAATGCCCTCCGGGGGAGAATTTCAAGCTTCCAGCAAGCAGCAAGTGAAACCATTCCAGAAGCTTGGGCTTGTCCCCATCATGGGATGGACAACTGGCTTATTCTTCATAGTTTCTATAATGGGCTGACTCCGACAGCCTGAGGTCATATTGATGCTGCTGCTGGAGGGCTTTCTTCTCTCTTACTATCGCTGAAGCAACCAAACTTATTGAGAAGATGGTCTCTAACGAAGGGTGGAGTGATGATCGACTCCAGCCACGTTAGAAGGGTACACATACCGTCAAGGAAGCAGATATGTTGCAGTCCAAGATGGACCTACTTATGAAAAGAATGGATGATCTGACCAGCAAGAAGGCCGCCATGGCCGTCACTACTCAAGCTATGGATTCTCGCATGACTTGCGAAGTCTGTGGTGACACTAGGCATTCAGGGAATTATTGCCCTACAACCCAAGAGGACGTGATGTACATGAACGGCAACAACAATGGTTATAGTCCGTAAGGGGGTCAAATGTGGAATCAATCACACCCTTATTATCAGGGAGGTAATCAAGGTAATTCTTTCAACCCAAAACAACCTTCCCTGAGAGATCTGGTTTTCGGGCAAGCTAAGATCAATGATGATTTTAACAAGAAAACAGCTGCCTATGATAAGGCTTTGGAAAGCCTTAATGTCAAAATTGATAGCCTTTCTTCTGCTCTTAAGAACCAGCTGAGCTTTAACAAAATGATAGAAACCCAGTTGGCTCAGTTAGCAGCTTTGGTCCCTTCTATTGAAGACGGGAAGATTTCGGGCCAACCCGTGTCTTCTTGTGAAAATGTTTGTGTAGTGTCCACCAGATGGGGTAAGCCAGGCGAGCCTCTTGACTATCTGAGGAGACCCATACAACAGGTTCTTGATCCATGGGAATCTTCAGCAATTGTGCACAGGAGAGACCGTGGTTATCCGGCTATCACTTGCACGATATACTACCAGAAATTCAGGAATGCTCCTTGTGATCTTGGCGCGAGTGTCAACCTCATGTCCAAGGCTATGTTTGAACGATTGGGATATCCTGCTCTTTCTCCAACCTCGAAGACAGTTCAACTTTTTGATGCATCGATCCGGTATCCAGAGGGGATAGTGGAGAGTCTACTGGTATTTGTCCAGGGATCTTGCATCTTCACGGATTTTGTGGTCCTTGATATGCAGGATGATGCGGAAATGCCACTCATTCTTGGGAGGACATTCCTAAGTGACGCAAGGGCAAGGATCAATGTAGGAAATGGGACCATCTGTTTCCACATTAGAAAGAAGAACTTGATGTTCCGATTTCGATCAACGGAAGAGCAATGCTATTCAGTGCAAGGAAATGATGAGCAAATTGGGGAATGGACGGAGCCACAACCCCAGCTCCAGCAACCTCTGACCACACCAAGAAAGTCAAAGAAAATACGGAAGGTGTGGCGGGAGGTATAGAAGTCACACCCTTCTACTTCTCGGGAGTGGGGTGACGAGTGGAACTGATCACCGAGAAAAGTCTCGCTCTCGAACTTAAAATAATGAGTCCTTTCACCAAAAGATAAAATTGGTAGTTATCTCATATTTCCCTTTCCAAAATTTTATTTGATTTTTCCTAATCCATATTTGAATTTTCCTTTTCTTGCATTTGCATGCTAGAATTTTTCTAGCCAGTTTCCCTTTTTAAATAAAAATTCTGAAAATAAAATTTTGAGTTGGAAAATCCTTAAAAATTCATTTGAGCAAGTTTTTGGGCGAGTTTGGACCGGGACACCTAGGCAGGCCACCACATGACCCCACAGGTCGGCCGACCCAGGCCAACGGCTACCTCAGCCCTCCTTCCTCCAACGGCTCCTAGCCGTTACACACGGCCCCTGTCTCAGTGCGGCTCCATTGCCTATAAATAATAGGGGGTTTGAGGGGTGTCTTCACCCATTTACTCATTTCCATCACTCTCTTCCCCTCTTGTTCTTGCTCTTTGGTTTTCTTGGATTTCTTGCTCGAGATTGAGGTGCCAAGTATTCTCTCCAAGTGTGGCTGAAATATTGATAATTGGTGAAGCAACCACAGTAAGGATTTCCGCTATTTCTATTGAGCAAGCTTGCATCGGTTTTAATCGCAAAAGTTTTTGGGAATAACTCTCGAGTCGGCCTGTCCGCGGCAAGTTGACACCTCGGTGCAACGATATCTTGCATCCCACTCTCCGACTGTGGCACAAGTGGCTCGCCATCACTCTCTTTCCAAGGGATGATGTACGAACCATGTGCACTGACGAGATGATGATCTTATATGCCGCGGTTAGACAGATCAAGATCTCCCTTGTGCAAGCTATGATTCGGCAGTGGTTGACAAATTTTAAGATAGCGGTTCCATTGAGTGTACGTTTGATTTCTCGCATCGTCACGAATCTTGGGATTACGCAAGGGCCCAATGTGCCCTCCATTGCTAATCCCCGGACTCAGATTGATGAGGCTTATGTGACTCAGGGACATATTCTTAAGAAGGGTCCAGATGATTATTTGGTTTTCTTTTACCCGGGCCATACAAACCTAATTCGGTTACCTAACCCGGATTTTAGGTTGTCTGACCAATATTATAGTTCTTCTCGAGGAACCTCCTCTAGTGTCTCTGGTGATAGGGTTACTAGGAGTGCATCGAGGAAGCAGCGAGCAGCACCGCCACCACATTGTCTCACTTGTGTCGCCTCGACAGCCTTAGCCTAACACACCTCTGCCCGGTGCATGGACCTCTATCGAGTACATGCTTGGGGTTACTCCCGGATATGCTCCCGGTTGGGATCAGCCCATGTGCAGTGCGACTAGCTCGGCTTGGGCTAGTTCGAGGCGGTGGCGAGTGGGCCATTCACCTTGTCACGCCTCTGGAGATCGACATCTTCGTCGTTCGGGTTCGCTCGTCATCTCGTGGGGCTACCTCACTCGAGATGTGAGCTCAACATCCAAGTCGGCGACATGGAGGAGACCGTGCACCCGGCATGTTGAGTCACCAGTGGCGGCGTATGTGCGAGTGGCTTCATGCCATCGAGTAGGCACAGCAGCAGCAGTTGGAAGAGCAGAGGGCTTACTAACGATGGATGGGATTTCCCCTCCACCAGGTGAGCACGAAACTAACAGGGGAAGGACCCCACTCGAGGTAACTTGTATCTTTATTTTCAGAATCTCACATGATAAAAACAAAACTGCAAAATTAAAAGACCAAAAATATTTATTTGCTTTCCTAAATTAGTTTGCTTTTCATATGCGCGGTAAGAATGTTTCTGTTCTCCATGGTTGAAATGATGAATAGTTGCTCTGTTTATTCCTTTTGTATGCCTTGCTATAGCTTAGTACCCTATTTTAGTTTTGAGTTTGTTGGCTTGCATGATCAAACCTTAGCTTGAAACTTGTGGGTAGTAAAAAGCATGACCTTTGCCTAGGTTGTTGTGAGGTATGATATGGTATAATAGTGTTGCTATGAGCTAGTGCTAAGTGATGTTTGATATCCGGAGTTTTCTTTTGAAAATGAAAAAAAATGAAAAGTTCCTCAATGATGAGCAATTCCTATCCAAAGCCATATGTAGATCCTAACTTTTGTTAGCCTCCACATATGCTGCTTGTTCTCTTCATTGAGTCTTGTCGAATTGTTGTGACCCTCGGCGAGAAACTTGTCATGCTCCCATGATCAAGATCACGTACACAACCACCATATGCTAAACTTCTACACTGGAAGTTAGCACCCATCATTTCATCCATCCCCCATCCATTCCACAAATAAAGCTCTGTGCATTGTTCCATGATTACACCCTCTCTCCAAAAATTTTCAGCAAGGACTATGGGCTATGTATAAAAAAACGAACATGCTCAAGGGCATGCAAAAAGAAGAAAAAGAACAATAAAGAGACATAGCCCAAGTCTCAAAAATCTCAAAGGAAGAAGAATCATATGCAAAAGTGAGAGCCATGTGTGTTCGAGGAGGTGGGTGGTTGCTTCTGGTGTGATGGTGATTGACAACGTGGTGTGGACTGATTCTTGGCTAAGTATTGCAGTGCGGTTGCTTGGCTGGTGTTGGTGAGGTGAAGAACAAGAAGGTCGTTCGGTGAGGCCTCTAGGTGTGGAGAAGACAAGTAGGCTTGGTTGGGGACTGGCGGCGAGGTCAATCGCGGGCCGCATGGTGGCAAGAGCAGCAAGATGAAGTCATGAAGGTTTCTTGGTTGAGCCTCAAAACCAAGGTCGAGGACTACGTGGGAGCCGAGTCATGAGTGGCGATGGCGGAGGCTACATTGCGGGGTTTCGGTGGTTCACGGAAAACCACTAGGTTCCTTGGTTGATCCACAAAGCCAAGACCGAAGACCGAAGGCAGGTGCGTGACATCGGGCCATCGGCCTGAAAAGCAAGCTCGACTTGTGCACCTGTTTCTAGGAGACTAGCGGAGGACTTCAGCGTGAGATCGCAGAGGAAGGCTTGCGTCGAGGCTAAGCAAGTTTGCGAACCGGGGCATCATGGTATGTATAGATGATTTGGAGTGGTTCCTCAAGGCTTGTGTTCTTGTTTTCCCTTTTTCCCTTTGGTGATTTTGGAGCCTTTTCTTGGTGAATTTCTTGTGGCGGTTTTGAGACCTTTCTCTTTGGGATTTGGTGGGGATGTATGCATGAACCCTTCGTGGTTCTTTTCCTTTGATTCCCCTCCCAAATCCGTGAATAAAGGGGCTCAATTTTGGGGTTTTCTTGGCTCTAGGGTTAGAGGTGTTCTTGGTGGAAATCGTTCGATTCCTCTCGTTCTAGCAAGTTTTGGTGGACCAAATCTTGGCTATGGAGTGCCCATGAGGTGTTCCTACTATCCCGAAGTCTTGTGCGAATCCATGGGCGAGTGGGGAGATCGGGAGTTGGATTTGGGGAGTTGACCCAGGCGGCTGGTCATCCCGAGGCTCGGTCACACCGGTGGCCGTGTAGAATCTTTGTTGAGTTTTGCTCAGGTGAACATCTTGGTGTGTTCCCTGTTTTCTCTTATTCTCTGTTTTCGAGTTTGGTCGGTTTGGAGCTTGGTAGGTCTTTTGGTGGATTTGGGGCTTGGACTCGGGCGAGCTACCGGGCCCGGTGAGAGCCTTCCGTGGAAGTTCTCGATTTTGCTAGGTTGCTCGGTGAGGGACCGGTCGGCCGTGCCAGGTCTCACAACGGCGATCTGATCGTGGTCCTCCGAGTTGCTTTCTCCGCGTTCTCGAGTAGATCTAGGTGGTTGTTAGTTCCTAAGACCAGTAGCACTCTAGTGGCTGCGTGGTGTTGGCCAACTTGGTTAGTTGAGTCGAGGCGTGTTTTGGAAGCCGTGTTCGTCTTGTTGGAGTTCCCATCTCCTTGAGAAGAATTTTTATCGCTCCCATTCACTCCCCTCTCGGTTGATTCGGTCCTTCAAGTGGTATCGAGCGGTTGGATCTTGATTCTAACCAGTCTAAGATCCAAGGATGGCGTACCAAGAACGGGGTTCGGGTCCTCCGCCGATGGCAAAACTACGGATGTGGCGAGGCGGATGGCGGCTTTCCTCTGCGAGTAGGGTCGAGATCCTTTGGGACATTACGGTGAACACGTTTTATGTTCATCCGATTAACTTCCTTGCTCCGGGATCGAGGACATGTTCGACGCCAACAACAAGGCGTCGACTACTTGTTTCGTGCTCGCCGATCAATTCGATCGGGTTGAGACAGAGGACTTAGCTTGTAGGATTTGGGAGCGGTTGAAGGATGCTCATCTTGGGAATGCTCGGTTCGAGCTCGGATGTACGCGACCTAGGAGAGAGTATGAGAACTTCACTCATCACCCGGCTGAGTCCGTCGATGCCCTTTTCCGGTTTCGGTTGTGGTGAACAACATGAGAGCTAATGTGTGCTCCCATACGATAATCATGATAGAGCCGTGAAGCTCTTGCACTCGTTGGATCGCACCGTATGGGACGGAAAGGTCGAGGCTATTCTTGAGTCCGAGAAGTATGACACCTTGACCGTGAGCACGAGCTGTTCTCGAAGCTCAAGTCGGTGAGTTGGATGGTATGTATGACCAAGCTCGAGCCCGACCGACTCTCATAGTCTTGCTCTTCGGTGGCAAAGGTGCTAAGTCTAACGCTAATGCATCCTCTAGGATGTACTCTCTGTCTTCTTTGATGTCTTTGCCAGACGAGGAGTTCGATGTGCTTGGAGAGGAAGAGTGGCGTTCTTGACGACGAGAGGTTCGAGAGGTTGCGAGCCGGGTGAACACAAGGAAGAATCCACGGACATGCTTTCGGTCGGCAAGCCGGGACACTTCATCGACTATCCGGAGAAGATGGATTACAAGGGCGGCTACAAGAACCGGTCAGGGCGGATGGCAAGTACCGATCAAGCGCGATCACAAGCACAAGAACAAGCACAAGGGCGGGCGATGATCGAGGAAGAAGGACTCGCGGGGAAGGCCCGGCGATGGTGAGTGGCGACATCGACTCCAGCTCCACCTACTTTCCTCGAGCTCGAGCAGCGGTGAAGATGAAGGTGATCGGCGCAAGAACAAGAAGTCATCCAAGAACTTGAGGCCACGAGAGATGGCTTTGTGGCATGGCTTGTAGCTCCGTGCAGCAAGAAGAGTCACCAGGCGACTCGGATTCGACTCAGGATGAGGTGCGTGACGAGCTTCCCTTCTTGCGTGAGGAGAATGAGCGTCTTGGCAAGTGGCTTGATAATCGTGATGACATGCTTAGAGAGGCAAAGAAGATGAGGAAAGAGCTTAGGGCCTCACTAGAAGATGCTAGGAACCGAGTAGTGAGTTAGAAACCCGAACCCGGATGCTAAGCTTGAGATAGATTTAAGGCTTCACTGTGGTTTCGATGAGATTGATTATTGTGATTGCTCTGTACCTAGCTGATCTTGCTCTTAAGGATAAGCATGCCTCTACTTGTGATGAACTAGGTGTGCTTAGGGTTGAAGTGGCTGAGCTTAAGTCTAGGCCTGCTTTGCTAGGTGCTTGCACTTCTTGCCCTGTTTTGCATGGAAAGATTGATGAGATGCATGCTTACACTGTTTCTCTTGAGGCCAAGTTGAAAGAACCTGTTCTCACTTCTTGCTCTACTTGTGAATTGCATGCTTTGAAAAATCTGGAACTTGCACATTATGTGGATCGCTTGCAGGATGAGAATGATGAGTTGAGGAAAATGATGGGTTGGTTGTCGGGTCATGAACCACAGCTTAGGATGATGATAGAGGCATACAAGCGCTATGATGGGCAAGCGCTTGGTTCGGAGAAGGTTGGAGAGTGTAGTGGTGAGGGAGGAGAGAAGATTGGTGATATCCTAGCTCCACCAAAAACCTTCCACAAAAATGCCTATGCTCCTAAGCCCAACCCACTGAGAAACAAACTTGACACAACCCCAGATCGTCCCATATTTCCTCGCCCAACAAATGATTTCCAAAAACTAGTGAAGTTTGTGAGCTCCAAGGAGAGTGAGGTTGGAGAGAAGAAGGGTGAGAAGTCGAGTGAGGAGAAACCAAGGGAGCAGCCCCAACCCAAGCCTAAACCTAAGCTCATACGGTTTCATTGTGACTATTGTGGGAGAGATGGTCACAAGGGTGAGTTTTGCTTCAAGAGGAAGCGTGAGGAGAGAATGGCTAAGGAGTGGGCTAACAAGGACATGTACCGCCCTTCAAATGGTGTACCTGAGCCTCGTATGCAAATGCCCAGGGCCAAGGCGATTGTGAGGACAGTTCCGGCTTAGGGAGATTGAAAGGTGGCAGGTGGTGCTGCTGGCCAAGCACCACCGGTCAGACCGGCGTGGTTCTGGTGGTTGAAGTGGAGAGTTTGCAGGTGGTCAGTTTGCTAGACGGTCCCCACCTCGTGCTCAATACGAGGGTGGGAGGAGTCGTAGCTTTGAGATGGAGAGGAGGAACGGTCCACGGTCTTCCTTTCGTGGTTTTCGTTCTCCTCCAGCAAGACAGGGGTGGTTCCCTCATGGCGGTTCCCGTGGTGGTTTTCGTGGTGGTAGCTTTGATAGGCATGATGATATGGTTTGTGCTAACCCCACTTTGGAGCAAATGGCTCGGCACTGGTTTTACTCTTTTGGTACTAACCCCAGTGCTGAGTCGTTTGTTCACTCACGTGCTCGCTTTTCAATTTCAGGTGGGAGACTTGAGGAACGTTTGGTTGATTGACTCCGGTTGCTCGAGGCATATGACCGGAGACAAGGGGTGGTTCTCAAGTCTCGTCCCGGTAGTGTCCAAGACATACATCACCTTTGGGGACAGTGGGCGAGGGCATGTGCTTTCAGAAGGTGAGATTAAGGTAAGTGAGAAGGTCACTCTCAGGCGGGTTGCTCTTGTTCAATCGCTCGGATTCAATGCTTTCCGTTTCCCAGCTTTTGGATGAGGGTTTTGAGGTGTTGTTACGGCCTGGTGGTTCTCGGATTTTGGATTCTCGGGGACCTAGTTTGCATGGTCGCAGGGTCAAGTGTTCCGAGCGATTTCTCTCGATCTTGGTGTGGCTCGTTGCTTTTTGGCTGGTTCTTCGAGTGAGTTGTGGAAGTGGCATAGGAAGTTGGGTCACTTAAGCTTTGACCTTTTGTCTCGCTTGAGTAAACTCAAGTTGGTCCGAGGATTGCCACGGCTGAGGTTTGAAAAAGAGCTGGTTTGTGCGCCGTGTCGGCATGCTAAGATGGTAGCTTCTTCCCATCCACCCCTCACCGATGTGATGACGAAGCGTCCATGCGAGCTGCTCCATATGGACCTTGTTGGCCCAACTCGTGTGTGATCTGTGGGTGGGAAGTAGTACGTCCTGGTTGTGGTGGACGACTACTCTCGGTATGATTGGGTTTTCTTTCTTGAGGAGAAAGGGGAGACGTTTGGTTTTATTCGAGATCTTGTCTTGTGGTTGAGAAAGCGAGAGGCACGAAGATGCCATCTGAGCGATCCGCGGTGACAATGGCTCGGAATTTAAAACTCTCACTTCGAAACCTTTTGCCATGACTTGGGTCTTGGACACTAGTTTTCGAGTCTGTATACGCCTCCCCAGAATGGCGTGGTTGAAAGGAAAAACAGAACCTTGTGCGAAATGGCTCGGACGATGCTCGATGAGCATAGGACTCGAGAAGGTTACGGGGTTTGAGGCGGTGAATACCGCGTGCTATGTGTCGAGCAGGATTTACCTCGGGTGCATATGAAGAAAACTTGCTACGAGTTGATGCGTCACACCCAAGGTGAGTCACTTCCATGTGTTTGGGTGCAAATGCTTTATCCTGAAGAAAGGTAAGAAGTTGGACAAGTTCGAGGCTAGGTTTGTCGATGGCATTTTCTTTGGTTACGGCGTCTCATTCTAGAGCCTTCAGTGCTCAATCTTGAAACTAACCAAATCGTGGAGACTTGCGAGGTTACCTTTGACAGACACACGCCACGTAGTCGGTTTGTTTTGAGTGTGGTGACGATGAACTTGGCGAGGAGATTTTCCGGAGGAGGAGCATGAACATGGAGATGATGAAGCGGTGTGGTGCCGGTGAGCATGTACCTACTACTTGACTACGATCGAGCGGGCCTCTCCCACACCTACAATGACAAGCCCGGATCAAGGAGAAGGCTGTTTGTTGAGGGGAGGTAGCATCAAGGCGAGAACCTCCCGGCGAGTTCAAGTGGATCACCCGACTTGAGGATCATCGGCGACATCAATGAATGTACTACACTGGTCGAGGGTTCAAACAATTCTCATTTCGCTCATGCTGCTTTTGTTGCTACCTTTGAGCCCAAAGACATTGGACACGCTATCCGATCATAATTGGGTCAATTCGATGCATGAGGAGTTGGAGAATTTTGAGAAACCAAGTTTGGGAGTTGGTGGATCCTCCACGGGTGTAAGCCGATTGGGACAAAATGGGTGGAAAAATAAAGAGAGAAAGGAGAAGTGGTGAGAAACAAGTCAAGGTTGGTGGCGCAAGGGTATAGTCGAAAGAGGGATCGACTACGAGGAGACTTTGCTTCCTGTAGTCTGCTTTGGAGGCGATTAGGATCCTTCTAGCCTTTTCCGTGGCTAAAGGGTTCAAATTGTACCAAATGGATGTGAAGAGTGCTTTCAAATGGTGTTTTGGAGGAAGTAGTGTATGAGGCAACCACCGGGGTTTGAGAGTGAGAAGTACCCCAGGGTGTACAAGTTGAGGAAGGCGTTGTATGGGTTGAAGGGCGCCTAGAGCTTGGTAGTATGGTAGGTTGAGGGGTTCTGTTTGAGAGAGTTTTGAGATGGGAAGGTCGATCGGACCTTATTTCTCCTCGTGGGGCAAAGATATCACGATTGTGCGGTATCGTGGATGATATTGTCTTTGGTGGCTCGTCTAACTCTTTGGTTGCAAGGTTTGTAGAAGACATGAGCAGGAATTTGAGATGAGCATGATGGGTGAGTTGCGGTTCTTCCTCGGCCTCCGGATCAAGCAATCAAGGAAGGAACATTCGTGCACCAAGCCAAGTACACCAAGGACATTGTGAGGAAGTTCAAGATGGAGGACTCCAAGGCCATGGCGACACCTATGAGTCGACTACAACTCTTGATGTGGACGAGGATGGTGAACACATGGACCGGAAGGAGTACCAGCATGATCGGGTCACTCCTCTACTTGAGCGACGAGGCCGGACATCCAATTCTCATGTCCGTGCGCTCGTTTTCAAGCGTCTCAGGACTTGATCGGCAAGAAGTCAAGCGCATATTCAGTATTTGCGACATACTCCGACTTGGCCTTTGGTACTCCGTCTTCTTCTTTGGCTCTTCATAGATTTTCGACGCGGATTTTGCCGAGTGTCGGTTGGATAGGAAGTCCACTGGGACTTGCAGTTCTTGGGTTCTTCTTTGGTGTCTTGGTCTTCCGCAAACAATCGAGTGTTGCTCAATCCACTACCGAGGCAGAGTATGTGGCCGCAGCTAGTTGTTGCTCTCAGCTCCTTTGGATCACATACACTATGAGTGACTTTGGTGAGGAGTATACCCATGTCCCACTTCAATGTGACAGCACTAGTGCCATAAATGTTGCAAAGAACCTAGTGCTCCATTCCAAAACTAAGCACATAGAAGTGAGGTATCATTTCGAGAGACAACGAGAAAGGAAAATCGCTTTGATCCATGTACCCACACATGACCAGCTAGCCGATATTTTCACCAAACCCCTAGATCAAGCAACTTTCACTCATTTGCGGGAGGAGCTTGGTGTTTGTTTGATTTCTTGAGTTGGGTGTGTGGGAGCTCTTTTGTAGCATATGTATAGCTTTCCTTTGTGCTTTCTTGCATTTTGCATTTTGCATGGCATGTGTATCATGATGTATAGTCATCTTTGTATGATAGGTTGCATGCATTTTGTATAATATGCATTTTGTAGGAAAAGCTTCTCCTACATACATTGTTCACCAAGTTGTGCTATATATGATCTTGTGAGCTAGTTTGGTTTGATATGGCTTAGTGTGGCTTAGCTCTTGATGATCTTGATTTATATCCATGGTTGATAGCTATGTTTTTGAAAAATGTCATATGTATGCTCTCTTGTGAGTAAATGCCTTTATATGATCTTAACATATTTTTGTGGCTTGGCTATGCTTAATTTGTGGTTGGATAGCTTATTTTGATCATATGGGGCCAAAAGCTCATTTGCCATCATGAATGTTTAGCCCCCATGCTTTATCTTGTGGAGGGGTATAAGTTCCTTTTGTCGCAAAGACATTTCATGTACCAATTATAAATCTGAAAATGAAATGTAAATTGCTTGGAAAATGTGCTCCCATGTCATATATGCTTAATTTACTTGCTTTTGGGTGCTTAAACCATTGCATGTTGCTTACCAATGAGAAGTCTCATATAGAAGTAAGCACTTGGCTCGTGGCTTTGACATGATATGAGATGCTTGTGGGTGTTTATGATGGTCTTATGCTTAGAATGGTTGTCCTAGCATGAAGTTTGTGTGGCTTTGCCATTTTGACATGTTTTGCTCATGTTTAGGACTTTGCTCATGAGAGGAATTTTTCAAAAAAATAGTCATTTCTATCTTAGCTCATCCAATGGTTGTGAAACTTGGTGATCTTGTAGTTTTTGTCCATACGAAGCTATAGAATATCTAACTAGCTCATTTGGAGGTGTGTAGCATGCTATGTTGAATTTTGTCTATTTGAGAAGCTCTAGGTTGCATTTTTGCATTTTGGCTTGATTCATGCATTGTCAACAAGGGGAGAAGTTTGAGCATGTTTTGCATGCATTTAAGCTTTCAGGTGGTGGTTCGTGAGGTCACTCGACCGGTGGAAAAGCCGGGTCCTGCTCAATGTTGAGCTTGGCGATCTTGGTGTCCACGGTCGATTGAGGAGGGCCGTACGGCCGAGCAAAGATGGCTGCTGCGTTTGCAAAGTGGTTGTGCATGCATTCATCAGGGGAGTTGCATGTGTGCGTGTGGGGAGCTCTTTGTGGTTTTCGAGCTTTGATTTGGGGACTTGTGCTCTTTGCTTGAGCATGGTTTTGTCTCGGATGTGTCAAGCCGCTGCCCTTGCCTAAGGACTTGTCTTCTTCAAGTGATCTTGCTCTTTCCCTTTCCTTTGGCTTTCGATCGCTGTTGGAGTTTCTTTTAGTCGCTTTTCTTTTCCTTTTCTCTTTGGTTACCAAAGCGTGTGTGTTGTCAATGCACTCATCAAGGGGAGATTGAGAGCCATGTGTGGTTCGAGGACCGTGGATGGTTGCTTCCTTGGTGTGATGAGTGATTGACAACGTGGTGTGGACCGATTCTTGGCTAAGTATTGCGGTGCGTTGCGGCTTGACCGGTGTTGGTGTGGTGAAGAACAAGCGAAAGGTCATTCTTTGGTGAGGCCTCCGGTGTGGAGAAGACAAGTAGGCTTGGTTCGAGGGACCCGGTGGCAAGCGGGTTAAGTGCGGGCCGCATGGTGGCAAGAACGGCAAGATGAAGTCATGGATGGTTTCTTGGTTAAGAGCCTCAAAACCAAGGTCGAGGACTACGTGGGAGCCGAGTCATGAGTGGTGATTGGAGGAGGCTACACCGAGTTCGCGGGCTTTCCGGTGGTTCACCGTAAAACCACCGGGTTCCTTGGTTGATCCACAAAGCCAAGACCAAAGGCCAAGACGAGGTGAGAAGATCGGACCGGTCCGACCGGATGGTCGACGGACCGGTGAGGTGGAGCAGTCGGCCGGTCGACCGGTGTGCGACAACGCAGTCCGGAGACTTGAGCGGAGGACAAGCGCCGGGATCGCAAGGCTTGCATCCGAGGCTAAGCAAGTTTGCGGTCATGGCATCCGTCCGATGGTGTGAAGACAAAGATTCCCAAAGTGCCCTAGGGTGTGTATCCTAGTATTAGGCCTTAAGGGCAATTTAGTCTTCGGCTAGCCTCCATATAACCCAAGTGGTGAGAGGATGGCAATCTCTTGGAACCCTAGCTCATTTTGTTTTGCTATTTTCCTCTTGATTTTCCTTTGGAATTTCTAGGACTAGCTTGAGAGCTTCATGGTGAGATCTTGTGAGAGGGAAGGATGATCGTGAAGCTAGACCTTGTATGAACCTTCATGGTATGTATAGATGATTCAGTGGTTCCTCAAGGCTTGATTGTGTTCTTCCTGCTTTCCCTTTTGGTGATTTTAGACCTTTTCTTGGCGAATTTCTTGTGGCGGTTTTGAGACCTTTCTCTTTGGGATTTGGTGGGGTGTACATGAACCCTCGTGGTTCTTTTTCCTTTGATTCCCTCCCAAATCCGTGAGTAAAGGGGCTCAATTTTGGGGTTTTCTTGACTCTAGGGTTAGGCGTTTTTGGTGAAAATCCTTCGATTCCTCTCGTTCTAGCAAGTTTTGTTGGACCAAATCTTGGCTATGGAGTGCCCATGAGGTGTTCCTACTATCCCCAAGCTTCTTGTTGAGTTTGAGTTGAGTTTGCTGAGCGTCTTGGTGGTTCCCTATTGTCTCGTTTGTGATTTGGGTGGTTTTGTTAGTGAGTCTACCGGTTTGAGTTTGTTGGGCGGGTCTAGGCAATGACCGTTAGGATTCGTGGTTCTCGAGCAGTATCGGGACCGGTCTGTTGGTCGGGTTGCTCGACCGGTGTCGATCCAGGTCTCGATCGATGGTCCTCGAGTTGCTTGCGTTCTCGAGTAGATCTAAGTGGTTGTTGGTTCCTAAGACCTAGCACTCCAGGGCTGTGGTCTTGGCCAACTTAGGTAGTTGAGGCGTCTTTTTTGAAGGTGTTCGTCTTGTTGGAGTTCCCATCTCCTTCGAGAAGAATTTTATCGGCTCCCATTCACTCCCCCCTCTCTGGTCGCTAGTTTCGGTCCTTCAAAAAGGAGTTCAACATCCATCCACCATATACACACACATGCACATCTTGATTAGGTTGTATGACTTGTTGCTCCCAATGATCCGGTTTTCGACTTGACAATACATGAGAAGTGTATGCCACATGTTTCCTACCTCTGACTCCATATCGGCTTAGGAGTGTGGAGAAAGAAGGCAAATCAATGCCTTGGTGAGGAATCATACACAATGAGCGATCCGAGAGCATCATTCGAGGAACTTTGATTTCTTTATGAAAAATTGCAAAACCTCCGGATTGTAACTTATCAAGGTGCTTGTGATTAGTAATTTCTATACAACTATTCTATCTTTCCAAAGGCGGGTGAAGCTAAGCCATATCAATCGAGCATAAGGTAAGATTAATGCCAACTCATTCAATTCTTGATAGAGTACCTAGTTGTATGTTTGCCATAAATTAGGAATACAACATCGTAGCAACTCCTGATCAACCAACCTAAGTCCTAAGTGTCTTGCTTGCTCGGGACGAGCAAGAGGCTAACAGGGGAGTTGTTGTGTGTTAAGTGATTACTTTGGCCGTCAATTTACTCATGAATAAAGGAGCAGAGGCATTTCTTACGCATTTTAGTTAAGAATAATGTAGTTCCACTTGTCCTTGGAGATTATGTGATTGCGGAAAATAAGCATAAAAAGTAGCAAACTCACCTTCTATGATTCATGCCACGTCACCTCGGCCAAGGAGGCTGCCACCTCGATGTCATGCATGCAAGCCATGTCACCAATCCAAGGGAGGCAAGCCCCTAGGCGATGACATGACACGTGGACTTCACATGGATCCATGGGCCCAAGGCGCCTAAACCACCTCAAGAGCACGCGTGCAGGGGAGTGACCTAAGGGCCAGGGCCACCACGGAGGAAGCACACAGAGTGGGGCCCCAGTCCAGGCCCCATATCATAACCATGACCCCCACTCAAGGGCTTCCACGTGGTGCTTCCCCATTGGTCCTAGAGGCCATTCAGGGTGTTTGGCTCCTCTTGGCCTATGCGGTGCTCGTGCCTATAAATAGAAGGGAGGGTTCATTTCTTACCAACACACTTTACTCCTCCTCTCTCACTTTTGGTTTCTAAGGTTAGGAGGTAGGCTAGAGTAGTTCTACTTCAGGTTCCAAGTCTACTTTGGGATCTAGGTATGAGTTCTCTTGTATCTTTATTTTATTGTATGACTTTGATATACTTGATTATTGACTATTTCATATAAAGTTGTGCTTGTATACATGGGTGATTTCTTCATGTGTTTTAGCTTTTCATCATTTAGAGGCTCATGTTCTTGACGAACAAGGCCTTTCGATCGATTGACGAGTGACTTACTTGTGTTTGGTGTTTGTTCATAAGTTAGAGCTCGTGTTCTTCACGAACACCCTTTGATCTTGTTGAATAGACATAGGAAAGCACAAATCCGTTTGTGTACCTAGCCTAGTTTGATCGATTAGATTGTTGTGTTGTATGAAGTTCGTGCTCAAGCTACTCGGTGTAATTGGCTGGTTTATCGGTGGCTGTCCGGGTCACAATGGTCACAATAGTCTGCTAACAACGTGGTGCTTGGTGGTAAGCTCGTTACTTATGAGTGCCACGGTTTGTCTTGGGGTAGGCGCGGTAGTGACAACCGTTGGACCATACGGAATCCCCACGTTCGGATGGGTAGTCTAACAAGTCTGTGCGTGGCGACTGGGAGGTTAGCTCCCGTTTGTACAGCTTGAGCCATGATCATCATGCAATGCTAGTGTGTATCTAACTCGTCTTACTAACCTCGTGTGTTTAGTACCTTAGAACCTAGAACTAACTCGTATGTTTCCACCTAAGCTTAGGACCTTTAGAGAGAGTGTGTTTGTGTGTTCACACTACCAACCTATCTATCATGCCTTACCTTGGGTGTCTGCGGTTTGTTTTTCCGTCTATGATTTATACTCATTGCAATAGTGTTGAACTTGTTAATCCACCCAGCCTTCCTTGGATTCGATACCCTTTGGAATACTCCTTTGGGGAAATGCTACAATGGTACTTTCGTGCGCTTGCGGACTCTTGTAATCATTTGGATTACCATTTGGTCATTTCTGGCATTGTTGCTAGGAACTCATAACTTTGCATCGACGTTAAGAAATACCAACACTTATTCCTATAGGTCTTTAGTTCGAACCCTTCCAATGGCAAATTGTTTTTGCAACATTTCGTGACCTAGCGAAAATGCTTACATGTGGGACCTCCATTTTATGATGACTTGGAGCAGCGGTAGGAAATAAGCAGTTTCGCGATCGTTACTCAGGAAGGTCCTTCCAGCAAAACATCAATAGACCGGACCAGCAAAACATCAACAAAATTAATTCAGAATGGTGAGAGTGCTCAAAGCAAATTGGCATAATAAGATGGCATCTCAAAGCAAATCATCACCACAAAGTTTACACCACCAAGTAGCAAACATCATAAGATGATGAGGTAGAAACATGTTTCTTAAGAAATCAATAGATCGGCAATTCTCCCCGCATAAAGCTCCCTAATATTATGTCTAGCTTTACTTTGTCCATTCACCTTCTAGCTCGCTTCAAGCTCAGCTTGATTAAATCGATAAATTTTGAGGGTCGTTCATGTGACCTAAAGATAACATCAGCAACAACTTTCATAAGATGGCATGTCATGGTTATTCATCATTAAAAATTGTTCTAATAATCATAACTACCTATTGTTTGATTCCATTTCCATGAACACTTGGACAAGTTCTTGCTGTGTTGGCTTACCCTTCTTCACCTATACAAGCTCGGTGGTAGAATCTTCAAGCATCAATTTTTCGAGGTATCTCCAAGCTTCATGTTAGCCTTCGCATTCTTCTTTCCATGACCTTGCTTCCTCTTCAGCTTTTGCTATCCTACGTGTTAGCTTATTCAGAATAGCTTTAGTCCTACCATCCCATTCAGGATCAATCCAAACAAACGTCTGACATTGTTTTCCTTGATGTTGCAGACACCAAATACATGTATGTTCACAAAATTGTCTATTTTCAACACTAATATCATGAGTACAAGTACTATAAGTATATTGAAATTTAAACAAGTTATTGTTTACCTGACCACAGGTTCCATACCGGCGCCCAAGGGCAGTGAAGCTTTCCCTGACAAGGAGAACATACCCATGCTGGCACTTGTTATAAAGATCCACAACGATAAGATCAGCATCGAGGCTCATGTAACAAATCTGACCGAGCCACATCACTAGATGCTAGTAAAAACAAGAACCTATCAATTCATAAAATGATGCAAATCGAAAACTAATTGAATCTAACACCGATTATCTATAGCCGATCAACTTCGAACATCAATTGCAATGCAAATCTGAGTGTACGATAAAATCTCAATCTATTGTATATGGTCATCAATCCTCTAGATCCCCAAATCTAGAAATCCCCATCCCTAGGTCGATAGGAGAAAATATAGTGGCTCAAACCAGAGGACTGACCTTGTCGTCCTGTTTCATGAACTCATAGCCGGGAGGTGGCGCATAAACCAGCCTCTCATCACCGCTAGAATATGCCATTCATACCACGAGCCGTTGTAGATCTGCGCGTAGCAAAAGTTGAAAGTCTTTATGAAGGCGGAAGCATTTCGCCAGAATTACGATTTATATTAAAGATTCACCTGAGACAACCATAAGGAAAGTGTTTCCTGTTAGCATAGCACAACCAAGAAGTGGTGCAAGTGGTAAACAAGCAGATCTTGTTCCTATAGGTCTCTAGTTTGAACCCTTGCAATGGCAAGTTGTTTTTGCAACATTTCGTGACCTGGCCTCCGCTGACTTGGCCAAAATGCTTACATGTGGGACCTTGAAAAATTTTATGAAGACTTGGAACACTCTAATTTTGAAAGAATACTTCCATGTGGGACCCTACTGAATTTTATGACGACTTGGAACACTCTGTTTTCAAAATAATGCTTACATGTGGGACTAATGTTGGTTTATGATGTTTTTAAGAGCATATGGCGTCACAAAATAGCATGGAACAGGGAATGCTTTGCTACTCTGTACCAATAGTAATAATGAATTTTTTCACTAAATTTGCTCGAAAGTGAAATATTATGACGAGATCAGCCAGGAATGTCATAAATCAATGACGCTAAAATGTGGTTACGTCACTAATCAACCATTTTCTCTTGTAGTGGCTACCGCCACCTATCGCTCCCATGCCAGAGCTCAGACCTATAAAGGCGGAGCTGAAGGACCGATTAGGCGAACCAGAGAGTGAATGGGAGCCGATAAAATTCTTCTCAAGGAGATGAGAACTCCAACAAGACGAACACGGCTTCCAACTCACGTCTCCGACCCAACTACCCAAGTTGGTCAAGACCACGCAGCCACTGGAGTGCTACCGGTCCTAGGAACCAACACTCAACCTTCCTAGCCAAAACTCACCAAACACACACTGGAAACTTGCTGTCGTCACACGGCCGAGACGATGGCCTCGGCCGGCCGGGTGACACCTCGACGGTGATGAGCCATGGTGGCAACAAGAAGAAACGCTCCAGAAGCCTCTGAATCCTCTAGGCCCCGGAACAAAACCACCACGAAACACAACCTGTGAGGAAGAAGAACCCTCACAAATCCTAGCAAAACAACTCCAAACACGCCAAGAACAAGCAGGACCACGGACAAAACCACAGACAAGGCTGTTCCCCGAGACAAAACCCACCAGAACGGCCGATCGTCAAGAGCACCCCGATCGGGCCGGGCAGCCGGATGAATAAATACCATGAGTCAACTCCTCCAAATCCAACTCCCGATCTCCGATCCGCCCACGGTTTTGCACAAGACTTTGGGGATAGTAGGAACACCTCATGGTCTCCATAGCCAAGATTTGGTCCACCAAAACTTGTCAAATCAAGAGGAATCAAGAAATCCCACCAAGAACACCTCTAACCCTAGAGCCACCAAAATCGAGCCCCTTTGCTCACGGATTTGAAGGGGAATCAAAGGAAAAGAACCACGAAGGGTTCATGCATACATCCCCACCAAATCCCAAAGAGAAAGGCCTCAAATCGCTCCAAGAAAATCGCCAAGAAAGGGCTGAAAATCACCAAAAGGAGAAACGGAAAGACACATCCAAGCCTTGAGGAACCACGCAATCATCTATACATACCAAAGAGGTTCATACAAGGTCTAGCTTGCCGCCCGATCATCCTTCCCTCTCACAAGATCTCACCATGAAGCTCTCAAGCTAGTCCGAAAATCCTAAGAAAATAGGAAGGAAAATAGGAAAACCAAATGAGCTAGGGTTCCAAGAGATGGCTGCCATCCTCTCACCACTTGGGTTATATGGAGGCAACCGAAAGACTAAAATACCCTTACTAGCTAACTAGGGATACATGCCCTCGAGGGCTTAAATTGGAAGTCTTTGTCTCGCACCATCGGACGGATGCCCAGACCGCAAACTTGCTTAGCCTCGACGCAAGCCTTGCGATCCCGACGCTGTCCTCCGCTCAAGATTCCCGATCGTTGCCAAGACCGGCCGTGCCTCACCGGCCGACTCCACGGCCACCTCCACCCCCGACCGGTCGAGTCGCCGCACCTCCGCCTTCTGCCTTCGGGCCTTGGCTTTGTGGATCAACCAAGGAACCCGGTTTTCCGTGAACCACCGAAACCCCGCGAACTCTGTAGCCTCCGCCAATCACCACTCATGACTCGGCTCCCACGTAGTCCCTACCGACCTTGGTTTTGAGGCTCAACCAAGAAACCGTCCATGACTTCATCTTGCCGTTCTTGCCACCATGCCCGCACTTGACCTCACTGCCACCGGGTCCCTCGAACCAAGCCTACTTGTCTTCTCCACACCGAGGCCTCACCGCAACGACCTTTCACGCTTGTTCTTCACCGCACCGCACCACCAAGCCGCAACCCGCACCGCAATACTTAGCCAAGAATCGCCCACACCACGTTGTCAATCACTCATCACACCGAAGCGACCATCCACCGTCCTCGAACCACACCGGCTCTCAATCTCCCTTGATGAGTGCATTGACAACACACACTTTGGTAACCAAGAGAAAAGGAAAAGAAAAGAAACGACTAAAAGAAACTCCAACAAGCGATCGAAAGCCAAAGAAAAGGCAAAGAGCAAGATCACTTGAAGAAGACAAGTCTCGACCCTTAGGCAAGGGCAACTCGACACATCCGAGACAAAACATGCTCAAGCAAAGAGCACAAACCATCAAACCAAAGCTCAAAACCACAAAGAGCTCCCTCACACATGCAAGCTCCTCGAACCAATGCAACTCCTCGACAAATGCATGCAACCACTTCACAAACAGAGTAGCAGCTCACCGACCGGCCGATCGGTCGACACCACCCCGACCGTGGCAACATGTGACTAAGACTGACGGGTGACCTCAACCGTCGACCGGTGCACAACAGAGCCCAAAATAGCTCGAAACCACCGAAAACCTTCCAAATGCATTCAGGGCCAAAACATGCTCAAACTTCTCCCTTGTTGACAATGCATGAATCAAGCCAAAATGCAAAAATGCAACCTAGAGCTTCTCAAATAGACAAAATTCAACATAGGATGCTACACATGTCCAAACGAGCAAGTTAGATACTCTATAGCTTCAGAATGACATAAACTTCATGATCACCAAGTTTCACAACCATTGGGCTAAGCTAAGATAGAATTTAGCAATTAAAAATCACCCTCTCATGAGCAAAGTCCTAAACATGAGCAAAACATGTCAAAATGGCAAAGCCACACAAACTTCATGCTAGGACAACCATTCTAAGCATAAGACCATCATAAACACCCACAAGCACCTCATGTCATGTCAAAGCCACCGAGCCATGTGCCTACTTCTATATATGAGACTTCTCATTGGTAGGCATCATGCAACGATTTAGCACCCAAAGCAAATTAAAATTAGCACATATGACATGGGAGCACATTTTCAAGCAATTTACATTTCATTTTCAGATTTATAATTGGTACATGAAATGTCTTTATGCATAAAAGGAACTTATGCCCTCCACAAGATGAAGCATGGGGCTAAACATTCATGATGGCAAATGAGCCTTTGGCCCCATATGATCAAAATAAGCTATCCAACCACAAATTAAGCATATAAGCCACTAAAACATGTCAAGATCATGTAAAGGCATTTACTCACAAGAGAGCATATATATGAAATTTTTCAAAACATAGCCATCAACCATGGATACAAACCAAGATTATCAAGAGCTAAGCCAAACTAACCATAGCTTACCAAATTAGCTCACAAAGACATATATGTCATTCCATGGTGAACAATGTGTATAGGAGAAGCCTTTCCTAAACAATGCATATGATACAAAATGCATGCAACCTAAGATACAAAGATGCCTATACATCATGTTACATATGCCATGCCAAATGCAAGAAATGCACAAAGGAAAGCTATACATATGCTACAAAGGAGCTCCCACACGCCAACTCAAGAAATCAAACAAACACCAAGCTCCCCGCAAACGAGTGAAAGTTGCTTGATCTAGGGTTTGGTGAAAATATCGCTAGTTGTTCATGTGTGGGTACATGGATCAAAGCTATCTTCCCTTTCTACGTTGTCTCTCGAAAATGATACCTCACTTCTATGTGCTTGGTTTTGGAATGGAGCACGGGTTCTTTGCAACGCTTATGGCAGTGCTATCACATTGAAGTGGACATGGGTATACTCCTCACCAAAGTCACTCATGGTGTATGTGATCCAAAGGAGCCGAGAGCAACAACTAGTCGCGCCACATACCGCCTGGTAGTGGATTGAGCAACACTGACCGCTTATGGAAGACCAAGATACCAAAGAAGAACCCAAGAACTGCAAGTCCCAAGTGGACTTCCTATCCAACACCCGCAAAATCCGGCCTCGAAAATCCATGAAGCGCCAAAGAAGAAGACGCAGAGTACCAAAGGTCAAGTCGGGAGTGTGTCGCAAATACCGAAATGCGCTTGACCGCTTGCCGATGCGAAGTCCTGAGAAGCTTGAAAACGAGCGCACACACCGAGAATTGAATGTCCGCCCGCTGGCCAAGTAGAGGAGTGACCCGATCATGCTCCTAAGATTCTTCCGTCCACGTGTTCACCTTCCTCGTCCGCATCAAGAGCTGTAGTCGTACTCATAGGCCGCCATGGCCTTGGAGTCCTCCATCTTGAACTTCCTCACAATGTCCTTGGTGTACTTAGCTTGGTGCACAAATGTTCCTTCCTTTGATTGCTTGATTTGTAGCCCGAGGAAGAACTGCAACTCGCCCATCATGCTCATCTCAAATTCTCGCTCATGTCTTCTCGCAAACCTTGCAACAAGAGAGTTAGACGAGCCACCAAAGACAATATCATCCACGATACCGCACAATCGTGATATCTCTGCCCGCTGAGGAGAAACAAGGTCCGGTCGACCTTCCCATCTCAAACCCTCTCAAACAGAACCCCTCAACCTACCATACCAAGCTCTAGGCGCTCGCTTCAACCCATACGCCTTCCTCAACTTGTACACCGTGAGGGTACTTCTCACTCTCAAACCCCGTGGTTGCCTCACAAACACCTCTTCCTCCAAACACCGCTCAAAAGCACTCTTCACATCCATCCGGTACAACTTGAACCCTTTAGCCACTAAAAGGCTAGAAGGATCCCGATCGCCTCAAACGAGCTACAGGAGCGAAAGTCTCCTCGTAGTCGATCCTCTTTCTCGATCATATTCGAGCAACAAGTCTCGACTTGTTCCTCACCACTTCTCCTTTCTCTCCTCTTTATTTTTCCACACCCATTTTGTCCCAATCGGCTTACACCGGGGAGGGTCAACCAACACCCAAACTTGGTTCCTCTCAAAATTCTCCAACTCCTCATGCATCGAGTTAACCCAATTATGATCGATAACGATGTCCAATGTCTTTGGGCTCAAAAGTGGCAACAAAAGCAGATGAGCGAAATGAGAATTGTTCCAACCTCGACCGTAGTACGCTCATTCATGTCGCCGATGATTCCTCAAGCCGGGTGATCCACTTGCACTCGCCGGGAGGTTCTCGCCTTGATGCTACCTCCCCTCAAGCAGCCTTCGCCTTGATCCGGGTTTGTCGTTGTAGGTGTGGGAGAGGTCCATTCTCGATCGTCGTCAAGTAGTAGGTACATGTTCACCGCCGGGCATCACACCGCCATCTTCATCATCTCCATGTTCATGCTCCTCCTCCCGAAAGATCTCCTCGCCAAGTTCGCCGTCACCGCACACTCAAAACAAGCCGACCACGTGGTTGTGTCTCGTCAAGGTTACCTCGCAAGTCTCCACGATTTGGTTAGTTTCAAGATTGAGCACACGAAATGCTCTAGAATGAGATGCATAACCAAAGAAAATGCCATCGATGCATCTAGCCTCGAACTTGTCCAACTTCTTCCCTTTCTTCGTAATGAAGCATTTACAACCAAAGACATGGAAGTGACTCACCTTGGGTGTGCGACTGCATCAACTCGTAGCAGTTTTCTTGTGAACCCCGAGGTAGATCCTGCTCGACATGGCACGCCGGTATTGACCGCCGCACCCCGTAACCTTCTCGAGTCCTATGCTCGCCGAGCATCGTCCGAGCCATCTCGCAGACAAGGTCCTGCTTTTCCTTTCCACCACGCCATTCGGGAGGCGATACGGACTCGAAACTGATGTTCAAGACCCAAGTCATGGCAAAAGGTTTCAAGCGAGAGTTTTGAATTCGAGCCATTGTCATCATGGATCGTCAGTATGGCATCTCCGTGCCTCTCGCTTTCTTAACCTCAAGACAAGATCTCGAACAAAACCAAACGCCTCCCTTCTCCTCAAGAAAGAACACCCACGCATACCGAGAGTAGTCCCACCACAACAAGGACATACCACTTCCCAACCCGAGCCGGGCCAACAAGGTCCATATGGAGCAGCTCGCATGGACGCCATCACATCGGGTGAGAGGCGGGTGAGAAGAGGCTACCATCTTGGCATGCCTACACTACAAGCACAAACCAACTCTTTCTCAAACCTCAATCGTGGCAATCCTGACCAAATTGAGTTTACTCAAGCGAGACAAAAGGTCAAAGCTCAAGTGACCCAACTTCCTATGCCACTTCCACAACTCACTCGAAGAACCAGCCAAGAAGCAACGCTCCACACCAAGATCGAGAAAATCAGGAACACTGACCCTGAACGATCATGCAAACAAGATCCCCCGAGAATCTAAAATCCGAGAACCACCAGTCAAACAACACCTCAAAACCCTCATCCAACAATCGGGACACGAAAGCAAATTGTATCCAAGCGATTGAACAAGAGCAACACGCCTGAGAGTGATCTTGTCACTTACCTTAATCTCACCTTCTGACACGCCTCGCCCATTGTCCCCAAAGGTGATGTACTTTTGTCACCACCGGACGAGACTTGAGAACCACCCTTGTCTCCGGGCCATATGCCTCGAGCAACCGAGTCAATCAACCAAATGTTCTTCAAGTCTCCCACCTGAAATTCAAAAGCGAGCACGTGAGTGAACAAACGACTCAGCACTAGGGTTAGTACCAAAAGAGTAAAACCAGTGCCGAGCCATTTGCTCCAAAGTGGGGTTAGCACAAACCAAATCATCACGCCTATCAAAGCTACCACCACGAACACCACCACGGTAACCACCACGAGGGAACCAACCCTCTCTAGTGGAGGAGGACGAAAACGAAAGGGAAACCGTGGATCGTTCCTCCGCTCCATCTCAAAGCTACGACTCTCCCACCTCGTATTGAGCACGAGGTGGAGAACGCCCAGCAACCCACCACCGCAAACTTTCCACCAACCACCGTAACCACGACCTCCGTAACCAAACCGAGCATCCTCAGGCCCCGACTTGTAGTACACCGGCCCTGACCGGTGTGGCTCGGCCAAGAACACCGCAGCCTTCCGGTCTCCCCAAGCCGAACTGCCCTCACAATCGCCTTTGGCCCCGGCATCTGCATACGAGGCTCGTGTACACCATTAGAGGGTGGTACCTGTCCTGTTAGCCCACTCTCTAGCCATTCTCTCCTCACGCTTCCTCTTGAAGCAAAACTCATCCTTGTGACCATCTCTCTCCCACAATACCCACAATGGAACTTTATGGGTTGTGGCTTAGGCTTAGGCTTGGGTTGGGGCTGCCCACTCGGCTTCTCACCCTTCTTCTCTCCTTCCTCACCTCCCTTTGGGCTCACAAACTTCACCGGTTTCAAAATCATTTGTTGGGTGAGGGAATATGGGTGGATCCGAGTAGTGTCAAGTTTGTTTCGAGATGGTTGGGCTTGGGCTCAAACTTGTTCTTGTGTCTGCTTGGTGGTGGATAGGAATCTCTCCAACTCTCTCAACTCCCTCACCACAGTTCTCTCCAAGCTTGTCACCCCAAGTGCACGACCATCATAGCGTTTGAAAGCCGCTATCATGATACCGTGAGGCTCTGACCCGACAACCAGCTCATACATTTTCTCAACTCATCATTTTCATCCCGCAAGCGATCAACATAATGTGCAAGCTCCAAATTCTTAACCGCATGCAATTCACAAGTAGAGCAAGAAGTGGAATAGGCTCTTTCAACTTAGCCTCAAGTAAACAGGTAAGCATGCATCTCATCAATCTTTCCATGCAAACAGGGCAAGAAGTGCAAGCACCTAGCAAAGCAGTCTAGACTTAAGCTCACCACTTCAACCCTAAGCATATCTAGTTCATCACAAGTAGAAGCATGCTTATCCTTAAGAGCAGAAGATCGCTAGGTACACAGAGCAATCACAGCAATCAATCTCATCGAAACCACAGGGAGAAGCCTTGCTTAATCAATCTCAAGCTTAGCATCTAGGTTCGGGTTTCTAGCTCACCACACGGTCCTAGCATCTTCTAGTGAGGCCCTAAGCTCTTTCCTCATCTTCTTGGCCTCTAAGCATGTGATCGCTTATCAAGCAAGTCAACCAACTCATCATTCTCCTTGCGCAAAGAAGAGAGCTCATCACATACCTCATCCCTGAGTCGAGTCCGAGTCACTGTGGCTCTTCTTGCTGCCGGAGCTACGGGCCATGCCGCAGGCCATCTCTCGCAAGCAGCTCAACCCGCTCAAGTTCTGGATGACTTCTTGTTCTGCGCCGATCACCTTCATCTTCACCGCTACTCGAGCTTGAGGAAGAGTAGGCGGAGAGTCGACGCCGCCGCCTCGACCATTGCTCGGGCCTTCCCCGCCGCGCCATCCTTCTTCCTCGACCGCCGCCGTCCTTGTGCTTGTTCTTGTGCTCGATCGCCATCCTTGCTCGATCGGTGCCTCGTAGCCGCCCTTGTAGCCGCCCTTGTTCTCCGCCTTCTCCTGCACTGGCACGTGTCCCGGCTTGTCCGCGACCGAAAGCACGTCCTGCTGTCCTCCTCGTGTTCACCGGTTCTCGAGCCTCTCGAACCGCTCGGTCAAGAACGCCACTCCCTTCCAAGCACGCCGAACTCCTCATCCGCAAAGACATCAAAGAAGATGAGAGTACATCCTGGAGGATGCGTTAGGCGTTAGACTTAGCTCCTTTGCCACTAACGAGAGCGAGACTATGAGAATCGGGCTCTCGATCTTGGCTGTCATACCACGGTCCAACTCACCGACTTGAGCTTCGAGAACTGCTCACCGTCAAGGTGTCATACTTCTGGACTCAACAATAGCCTCAAACTTCCCGTCCCATACCAGACGATCCAACGAGTGCAAGAGCTTCACGCCTATCATGATCATTGTATGGGAGGACGCCCACATTGGCTCTCATGTTGTTCACAACGCCAGAATCACCTGGAAAAGGGCATCGACGGACTCACGGGAGATGAGTGAAGTTCTCGCATTTCTCTCCAGTAAGTCGCGTACATCCGAGCTGAACTCGAGCATTCCCAGATGAGCATCCTTCAAGCCTCCCAAATCCTACAAGCTAAGTCCTCCGTCTCGAACCCGATCAATTCAGGACATGAGCCTAAACAAGTAGTCGACGGCCTTGTTGTTGGCTTACGAACATATCCCTCGATCCCGGAGCAAGGAAGTTCATCGGATGAACATAAGCTGTGTTCACCGTGACATCCCAAAGGATCTCGACCCTTTCCGCATGGAGGAACGCCGCCATCCGCCTTTGCCACATCTCGGTAGTTCTTCCCATCAAGTGCGGAGGACCCGAACCCCGCCTCGGTACGCCATCTTTGGATCTTAGATCGGTAAGAGTCAATAAAGACCCGAACCGGCTCGATACCAATTAAAGGACCGATTAGGCGAACCGAGAGGGGGAGTGAATGGGAGCCGATAAAATTCTTCTCAAGGAGATGAGAACTCCAACAAGACGAACACGGCTTCCAACTCACGCCCACCCAACTACCCAAGTTGGTCAAGACCACGCAGCCACCGGAGTGCTACCGGTCCTAGGAACCAACACTGGAGTGAGCTTGGTCGCCGGTTGGCTACACAAGCCGCTGACAAAAACGTTCAGAAGCCTTAGTGAATCCTCTAGGCCCCGAACAAAAACCACCACGAAACACAACCTGTGAGGAAGAAGAACCCCTCACAAAGCCTAGCAAAACAACTCCAAACACGCCAAGAAATTGAACAGCAGGACCACGGACAAACCACCTGACAAGGCTATTCCCCGAGACAAAACCCACCAGGCTAGCACCGGTCGACCTGTCAAGAGCACCGGTCGACCGGTCGGCAAGCTCGGGATGAACAATACCATGAGTCAACTCTCCAAATCCAACTCCCGATCTCCGATCCGCTCCACGGTTTTGCACAAGACTTTGGGGATAGTAGGAACACCTCATGGTCTCCATAGCCAAGATTTGGTCCACCAAAACTTGTCAAATCAAGAGGAATCAAGAAATCCCACCAAGAACACCTCTAACCCTAGAGCCATGAAAACCCCAAAATCGAGCCCTTTGCTCACGGATTTGAAGGGGAATCAAAGGGTAAAAGAACCACGAAGGGTTCATGCATACATCCCCACCAAATCCCAAAGAGAAAGGCCTCAAATCGCTCCAAGAAAATCGCCAAGAAAGGGCTCAAAATCACCAAAAGGAGAAACGGAAAGACACATCCAAGCCTTGAGGAACCACAATCATCTATACATACCAAAGAGGTTCATACAAGGTCTAGCTTGCCGCCCGATCATCCTTCCTCTCACAAGATCTCACCATGAAGCTCTCAAGCTAGTCCTACGAAAATCCTAAGAAAATAGGAAGGAAAATAGGAAAACCAAATGAGCTAGGTTCCAAGAGATGGCTGCCATCCTCTCACCACTTGGGTTATATGGAGGCAACCGAAAGACTAAAATACCCTTACTAGCTAACTAGGGATACATGCCCTCGAGGGCTAAATTGGAAGTCTTTGTCTTCGCACCATCGGACGGATGCCCGGTGACCGCAAAACTTGCTTAGCCTCGACGCAAGCCTTGCGATCCCGACGCTGTCCTCCGCGTCCGCCGATCGGCCGACCTCACCGGGGTACCCACCGGTCGAGGCCGGTCTGGCTCTGCACCTCCCGTCTTCGGTTCTTGGTCTTGGCTTTGTGGATCAACCAAGGAACCCGGTGATTTTCGTGAACCACCGAAACCCCGCGAACTCGGTGTAGCCTCCGCCAATCACCACTCATGACTCGGCTCCCACGTAGTCCCGGCTCGACCTTGGTTTTGAGGCTCAACCAAGAAACCGTCCATGACTTCATCTTGCCGTCTTGCCACCATGCGGCCCGCACTTGACCTCACTGGCCACCGGGTCCCTCGAACCAAGCCTACTTGTCTTCTCCACACCGAGGCCTCACCGCAACGACCTTTCACGCTTGTTCTTCACACTGCACCAGTCAAGCCGCAACCTGCACTGCAATACTTAGCCAAGAATCAGTCCACACCACGTTGTCAATCACTCATCACACGAGGCGACCATCCACGGTCCTCGAACCACACGGCTCTCGGCTGGGCCCCATGCACCCCTGCCCCCCACCCCGTGCCCCTAGCTGCGGTTTCTTGGCTTGCAGCCGCCGCCTGAGTCGGAGCAGAGTGTCGAATGCCGCTGCTCGATTCCTTGACATGGAGCACCGAAGGAGCAAGCCGCTACCGCCAGGAGCTTTGGGACGTCGGCCCGCACACTCGCCACCGGTCTCCATCGCCTCCTTGCCGCCGAAGCGCCACCCGTGGGTGAAGACCGAGTCGCCGCCGCAGCCGCCCGCCACATTCCTTCGTCTCCTGCCGCTGGTGTGCTCACCCCGTGCTCCCCTACCTCTTCTCCTCCCCGTGTGCACCCCGTCGGAACCCTAGGCCGCCCGGACCACTGGCGATTTGGACTGCCAGAGCCGCCGTCCGCCTTGGACCAGAGGTAGAAGAAGACCCACCGTTTTACGTTTTAGCTCATGTGGTGCCTTTAATCTCTAGTTGTTTTTCTTATGTCTTGGACGATCAGTAGAAAGCCCCCTAGATCTATCAAATCCTCACAATCGGATCCAATCTATGTTCTTTTACAGATCTAACCCTGATCTTAGATCTATTCGCAAGCATTGTTCAATGTATCTTGCAGATCTTCTCTGTTAACCCTAAAATCTACAGTAATCACAACTAGGTCCTTGTATCTTGTTTTCTCCATATCTTTCATGTTTTAGATCTATTTTTATCCGTTCAAGTTACGTTAGGTTCATAATAAAATAAAGTGCACGTTAGTGGTGTGTTTTCATCATACATGTTTTCTGAAAATTAATTTGATATTAATTTTGATTAATGCTTAGTTAAACATGTCTCTTCTAAATAAAATTTATATAGTGCTACACATCGTTTTTCATAATCAATGTTAATTTGATTAATGTTTATTTCACATGCTTTTGTAAATAAAATCTAATTAGATCTTTACCTCGGTTTTTCATAAACCAAATATTAACTGGATTAATATTTAATTAACCTTTCATAATTAAAAGTTGAATAGGTTATTGCACTGGCTTTTATAAATAAATGTTAATTTGATAATACCAATGCCATGATGTTTTCAATAATAATATGATCCACTCGAATCATAAAGTTACATTTAGATGATTCATATAGTTTAGCTTTTCTAAGTTAGATATTTAATTGGTATAATTGACACATGAACATTTATAAAAAAAATTTGACTAGTTCTTTACTTTGGTCTATGCAAATAAAATATAATATTTCATTAATTCCAACTTAGGGTATTTTATTTATAAAATATCCTTTGCATATTTTTGCTAATTACAATAAACCTAGCTCATAGTCTTGTTCTTTCATAAAGGCAAATTGTTCGTTAGCCGTTTTTATCAAGCTTTGTCACAGTGTGTCTCATTCTAAATCTTATCGGTTCCAGTTCAAGCTCCAATCAAGCAGTTTCATGAATCTAATCAGACCTTTCCCTTCTTAGCACGGTTTGTGTGAATAGAATCGAGCCTAACCTTTAGCACGCTCTTTTAAAGTTTTTGTTGATTGGTGTATTGTTCTTATTTTGCTTGTTTGTTTGCTTTGTATGCTTGTGCTCATAATTGATGTGAGTAAAATGAACGTGGTTCGAGAGCTTTGAAAAGCATGAAGAATTGAAGACATTCTGAGCAACATCAATACTCTGGTTAAAGGCAAGTGTGTCCTTATTCTTTTGTCCTAATAACTATATTTAATCACTATTGCATATGCCTGCATTTAATTTGATGGGTCCTACTAAGGTTTATCGTAGTCTTTGATTATCCTTATCCTTGTCAACCTGGGTTTTATCTTTATGTTGGGTAGTTATGCTTAGTTGCTATACATTGGGTTATGGTGGTTTAATGAACAACAATGATGAACGTGCTTTACCTTTATGTTATATATCTCTGGTTAATTAATACAAGATCATCATACTTAATTGGAACATGGAGAACCACCCAGGAAAACAGTGCAACCACATTCCATATGGCTCTAGCTTAGCTAATTAATTAGAGACTCTAGTTTGGGGTAATCTTACCGAAAGGGCAAGGGGCTCATAGGTTGTGTGATGGCTTGTCCCGGCCAAGTGCTACGCCACTTGGGGAGGGTTCATCCTTGCAGGAAACCTTAGCGGGTTACCACTTATTAGGGAATCTTTGTAAAGGCCTCGTAGCGTCCCTATGCAATCACACCTCGGTAGTGTGGTATGATGCTTGGCCATCATCTCATGGTTGGGTCCGAAGTTCTTTTGAACTTTTACACGACTTGTGGTGAAAGTGTACAACCTCTACAGAGTGTAAAACTAATCGATTAGCCGTGCTCATGGTCAAGAGCGGCCTGGACCCTCACATGATAATCGAACATGAAGATGGACTTAAATTGTCTTATATGGTTATGCTTTCCATATGCTTATGGCGTCTCTTTATGTTAATGTGGGTTGGTATATACTTATACATTGTTAGTAATCAGGTGCTAATAAAATTTGACCAACTAAAAGTGCTTAATGGAGTCAACCTGTCAACCTTTCCTTGTTAAGCCTTTGCATTCATACTTTCCCCACACTTGCTAAGTACGACATGTGCTCACCCTTGTTATAAACAATGTTGCTCAGAAAGAGGAAGCTACTATGAAGATGTTGCGAAGATGTTGTTGGTGTTGACACCGTTTTTTTGGAAAAACAGGTCAAAAAAGGATAAGGAGAAGCAGCCGATGAAAAACGGAGTGTAATCGGCCGATTGAGAAGAGAAGGGCGGTCAACAAGATTCGCGATAGTCGGAGGAATTCGACCACGGCGGTGGGCGGTGTCGAGCGATCGGCCAATGGTTAACCGGAGGATCGGCCGATGGAGAGAAAGAAGGCAGTAATCAAGGAGATATGCGGAAGGAAAGCATGGTGGGCGGGTCGGGTCACGATTGGCGACGGGTCAAAAATTAGTTTTAGGAAGTTTTGACTCTGCGAGAGTCCTTTTCTGTTTTAGTAGTTTTATCTTTCTTTAGATGCAAATGCTGATCGTGATCGGCTAGGAGTCGGGTTGTCCTTGGGACATAAATAGCGACCTGCGTGGTCGGAAAAAGTGTACACACCAATATCAAACAAACCGCCTCGGGCAAACCTTTTACTTTCCATCTACTTTACAAAGATCTACTTTATAGACATCTACTTTTCGGACTTAGCCATTGCGTTTTCTCTTTTCTACAACGTCGTCCTTCAAGTTAGGTCGGCTGCATCGATCGATCTCCGGCAAGCTTGTGAGTACCGTTTTGAATAACCCTAGGCTTTAACCTCAGGCGCATCACTAAGGTTTCGTCTAGTTCTTTATTCACCCTTTCCGATATTAGCTAGATCAAGTTTTCGTACCAATTCTTGTGGTTTTAGCTATTATCACCATTATCCCACTCGATCTAGATCCTATCGACTTCTAACACAGCGGTGATTCCGACCTACTCGTCGGCGTCCGATCGGTGATTCCGGCCGATCTATCTCTCCTGCGGCGCTTGGCCCTCGGTAGGCCGATCCCGCTTACTCGTGTCGGCCGATTGGGGGTACGCGTGTCGCTTCTAAGGACACGGTTCTCTAGCCGATCCCTAATCTTTTCCATTGTCAATCAATAGGTCAGATTGGTGTGCGCCTCGCTTCTGACCGGGGTCACGTGTCACGAGGTGACGTCCTATTTTCGCACCAACACACTTTTGGCACGCCCAGTGGGACACGAAAAAGTCAACAATGACGAAGACTACGAAGAATGGTCCTTCTGAGATTGATCCAGAAAACGTCCAAGCGATCACCAAGTATTAGTTGAAGGATGCAGACAAAGCTGAGTTCGAAGCTCACATGAAGCATTATGAAGAGCTTTGCCTGGCATCATACGGTCAGACTAAAAGTGGAATCTTCAAGAAGAGTCCGTTGCCACGCCTAAGCGGTCACTTTCTCACCGATCCTGAATCACTTCAGGACATGATGACTAAGGCGATGCATCACACGATGATTGATCAAGCTAAGGTTTTTGCCAATACTGTGCAAAATAGTCTGATTGAAGCACTCAAGAAAGGAGCAGAAGGAGGATACCTAGGGCCTGCATATTTTCAACCAAACCTAACTCCTCCAGTGTTCCAACATGACCAAATATCCGGATTGATGATCAACGATGAGGGTTGCACCATCTCCACAGTTTACTCCTGGTTCTTCATCGGACTCCCAGCCGATTCAGAATCAAGGTGTTGGAGAAAAGGCCAAAGATCCTGCTGTTACCATGCCTGTGGTCCAAACACATGCAGTACAGTCCAATGCCCAAGATCAAACATTCTCAGTGCAAAATCAAAAGTATCCTACCATGAGGAATCAAGATGGGAAGCTTGCAGGATGGAATTTGCCCTCGTGATCATTTTGAGACATCTCAAATTTCTTCAAACCCCAACACGAAGAAGTTCTGGAAGTGAAGTACTCGCAATCTTATCAAGCTATGTTTGGAGGTACTACATGGACTATACACATGAACAAGGAGGGAGTAGAATTTGTCTACTTCAATCACGGGAGCAAGAACTTTGAAAGAGTCAAGATCGGTCCAGCTCACGCTCACATGGATTATCTTGACGAGAAAAGAAAAGCTCTGTTCCACCTCGGAGACCAAATCGTTCAAACCTCGGAAATCGGCTCGGAGACCGGGATGCCCGTGCAAAGCTGCTCCACTACAACCAACATTGGGATGCCCGTGCAGACGCCCGTTCTGACCAATGTCAATGCGACTTAACCCCGGCTAATATAGTAGCTCATACAAGATCATCGTCTTAGCAGCCGACCGATCAAGGGGTAATAGGAGGCGGCCAATAATTCCACAGTGGACTACGCAGAATCACGCAAACACTTCGAATCAATTGGTTCTCTCAAGCGTTGAATTTGCAATCAGCCCATCGGCTAATCGGAATCGGACTCCACCTATTGCAAATATCACTCAGGTTCTTGGAGCAGAACATCAATGGTACCAAATCCACGACCAAGAATCTTAGAAGAAACGACCTCCGGAAACTCTAGGCGAGATGCAAGCAATTGAACAAGTATCTGAATTGAAATCTCACATGAAGCGAGGAGTTAATCGACCACTTCTCGGAGATCTTTCTTTGAAGCAATATGGGATAAAACAAGCGGCGATCCTACATATACGAGGACACCATATCTCGCTACGATCATATACCCGTTCCCTCCGAAGATTCAAGGTACGGACTTCACCAAGTTCTCTGGGCAAGATGAAACATCCACTATGGAGCATATCACTCGATTCATCATCCAATGTGGAGAAGCAGGGAACGTTGATGCACTCAGGATACGTTTGTTCTCTTCATCTCTATCGGGACCAGCATTCTCATGGTTTACATCAACGACTAACTCCATCATCAAATGGTCCGATTTGGGAACAGCGGTTCCACAACTACTTCTTCTCTAGCATCCATGAGATGAAGATCATTGATCGACCGAGACTCAACCAAAGGAGCGATGAAAGCGATTGCTGGATTCATTCAGAGATTCAGAGAGGTCAGGAACAAGTGCTATAGTCAGAATCAGGGAGATAAACAACTGGCTGAATTGGCCTTCCAAGGTCTCTTACCAACCTTGAGAGAGAAATATGCATCACATGACTTCGAGAGTCTCAGCCAGCTGGTCAGTCGGATGAGTCAAAAGCGCAAAGTCCTATGAGCCTAGAAGGAACTTTAGAAGAAGGTGTCTTATGTGGATTACTCTAACTCAGAAGATGAAGACAATATGATAGGACTTGCAGAGTGGGTCAAAGGCAAGAAGACAACGTCCTGTCCCTTTGGCAAGAAAGAGCGGAGAAATTTGGCTTTGATATCACTAAGGCCGATAAGATATTTGATCATTGCTTGACAAGGGCAGTTTCTCCCAATTCCATTCCATACCATCTGCGGAAGAGGCTGAAGAGGATGAAGTATTGCAAGTGGCACAATGCAAATCGCATGACGATACCAATGATTGCAAGATCTTGGGACAACAGATCAATCAGCTATTGAGCAAGGAAGGCTTAAATTTGAAACTTCCTACCAAAGCTGAAAAGCCGATGAAGATTGATCGGCACCTTCCCAACTAACAGTTGAAGTGTCTAGCAAAGACACGTCACGAGTTAAGTCTGCGACATCGATTCGGCTCAAAATAAAGGATGTCGATCCCAAAGTACAAGTAACCTGCCGATATCAAAGGAAAAGGGTTGCTACTTGGAAGAAGGAGAATTTGAAGCCACGCCCGACTGTCACGTCCCGGATGTTGATCAACAAGTTCCAACGTCGACAAGAGAAAGCAAGGAAGAGAGTGGAGCGCGGCGTAATGAAGGACATTGGAGATGTCCGTTCTTCAAGTATTGGAAGAAGAAGGATCAAGCGCCAGCGGCAGAATTGACGTGCAATGCAGGGCTTACAATAATGGCAACTCATCCAAAAGGGTTTGCTTTGACGATAGAAGACCTTGACCAAGGATCACCATGAATTCAACAATCAGCGGATCTCGGTTCATGATCGGTGGGGCAAGCGGCATCCACGATCGGTGGGGGCAAGGCCAATGTTCATGATCGGTAAGCCGAGTCAATGAAAAGTCAAACAATCGGCTAGAAGAGATGGCCGATTCTACGGTCCTGATGAAGGATATCATGTCTTGAGCTCTGACGTCGGCGCACATTACTGGCTGGATGATGAAGGATCAAGCCAAACATGCAAGCCCAATCCACGGTGGTGTCGAGATGGCTTGACCAAGTCCCAAAAAGGAGAGTCCGGCACCTATGACTAAACTAGAACAGCAAGAAGAAGTAGAGACACGTCTTTGGACAAGAAGAAGGTTCGGTCTAAAGTTTGGCGCCCAAAGCCCTAAGGCGATGGATGATAAAGATGACAAACCATGAGCTGATATAAACATGGTTGTCTTCTTGCCAAAGGAGTTCATGGCTCTAGTTGATTCGGATGTGATGAAGAAGCGTGATGGCTCGATTAACATTGGAACCTAAACAAGCCATCTTTGAGAAGCGAGAAGATGAAGAAGGACATTTCAAGGCCATTATTTCTCAAAGGCTTTGTCAACGGAAGCGGTCACCGGGATGCTAGTACATGGAGGAGCGGCGATCAATAATGCCATACACTATGTTGCGCAAGATTGGGAAATCGATGAAGATTTGACCCAAACCGACATGATGTTGGTGGACTTTGAAGGCAAGTCTCTCGGCTCAAGGAGCATCTGCGTGGAGCTCACCATCGGCAGTAAGACCCTTCCAACCACTTTCTTTGTCATTAAAGGGAGGGGATCTTATAATCTCTTGTTGGGTCGGGATTGGATACATGCCAATTGTTGCATACCATCTACAATGCATCAATGCATCATCCAATGGATTGGAGATTGATGGAGGTGGTGCAAGGAGAAACCTCCTTGGCGATGGCCTCTGAGCAGCAAGGATGGACTTATGATCGAGTGAGCTGCATATCACGGAAAAGCATGGGATACCAAGTATCTCAAAGTGTCGATTTTTGGACTAAAGCGGTTCAAGCGATCGGCTCGATGACAAGATTTAATGGATCAATTCATTGAAGATGAAGGAAGCTTAGGGCATGGGTTTACATCGGCGATGAATTGGAGAAGATAGACCTCTTGGAGATGGAAGTAAACCAAGGCCGACATACATCGGTGCCAAGCTGATATTGAAGATTACAAGAAAGAATTGATCACATTATTGAAGAATTCAAGGATTGCTTTGCTTGGGAATATTATGAGATGCACTGGCTTAGACCGATCCATTGTTGAACATCGATTACCTATTAAACCAGGATATCGACCTTTTCAACACACGAGGTAATGTAATCCAAAGATTTATCCGATATAAAGCGAGATAACAAAGTTACTCAAAGCTGGTTTCATTCGGCAATGTTCGATATGCGAATGGATCTCTAATATAGTCCACATCTACAAGAAAAATGGCAAACTTCATGTATGCATTGATTTGGGCGATGGATATCCGATGCGATGGCGATGCATTGGGTTAATCTTTGCTTTGAGGGCACAAAGTCATCGACTTCATGGACGGTAATCTTTGGGTACAATCAAATATTCATGGCCATAGAGGATATTGCAAAAGCGCTTTCGGTGCCCGGTCATGTCGGATTGTATGAATGGATTGTCATGACCTTTGGGTTGAAGAATCTTGGTGCCACTTATCAAAGAGCCATGAATTACATATTCCATGAACTCATCGGCAAGATAGTAGAAATCTACATTGATGATGTAGTTGTCAAGTCAAAGAGCTACAAAGAACACTTGGCGACCTACGAAAACATTGGAATGCACATGGAAGCATGGTTTGAAAATGAATCCCAACAAATGTGCTTTTGGTGTTTGGTGGCCAATTCTTGGGTTTCTTAATACGAGAGAGGAATCGAAGTGGGCAGTCAATCGCAATTGACAATATAAAAGCACCATCAAACAAGAAAGAGCTCCGGTCATTAATTGGCAAGATCAATTTCATCGGAAGGTTTATATCTAACACATCGGAAAGGATTCAGCCATTTACACCTCTCTTGAAGCTCAAGGCCGATCAGAAATTCGTATGGGAGATGAACAACAAAAGGCTCTAGATAATGTCAAGTGCATTACTTAAAATCTCCTCTGTCTTAATGCCTCCTCAAGACAAAAAGCCGTTCAAATTATACTTATCGGCTAATGAGCGAGGCTATTGGATCGGCCCTCGTGCAAGAGTTTGAAGGAAAAGAAGCGAGTTGTATATTTTGTGGCAGAAGACTCTTGGACGTAGAAACAAGATATTATGATTGGAAAGACTATGCTTGTGCTTATATTTCTCATGCACAAAGTTGAGGCCTTACCTATTAAGCTGCGAATGCAGTGGTGTGCAAAGATGATGTGGTCAAATATATGTTGTCATTACCAATCTTGAAAGGCGGGATCGGAAAATGGATCTTAGCTTTGTCGAATTTGATTTGACCTATCAATCGGCCAAAGCAATCAAAGGGCAAGTAATGGTCAATCGGTAACTCGGCATTGTGGACACGAAGTTGCGTCGTAGAACCTATTCCATGGACTATGTTCTTTGATGGATCATCATGTGGAGTAGGAGGCTGGGATCGGAATCGTCCTCATCTCACCTCAAGGAGCAAATTATGAGTTTTCCATCCCAATTGAGAAGACTTCAACAAACAATCAATTTGAGTACCAGGCGGTGTTAAAGGGGATAAAGCTACTACGAAGTCAATCTTTGAAGTTGTTGAGATATTTGGAGATTCTCAACTCGTGATAAATCAATTGGCGGGGAGAATATGAATGCAAGATGATATATTAAGGTTTATCATGAAGAATGTCTTATACTCGAGAATTCAAGATAGTAAAACTTGAACATATCCTAAGTGTCACAACAATGAAGCTAATCGGTGGCCCAAGGGGTCAGGATATCGGCCGATTATGGCTATGGAGTTATCAGTCGAAGATTGGAGGAAGGAAATAATAGATTATCTGAAAGATCCATACAAGAAGGTTGATAAACAATTAAGATGTACAAGCCATTAAATATATTCTACTAGAAGATGAGTTATACTATTATCGTACCATCGATGGAGTTTTGCTCAAATGTCTTGGTGAAGAAGAAGCTAAAATTTTAATGGGAGAGATTCATGAGGGGCATGGAGCTCATCAATCGACATTCAAGATGAAGTGGATGATCGAAATAATAATTATTATTATTGATATTGGAAGATTGCTTCAAGTATTACAAAGGATGCCAAGAGTGTCGGAAGTTTGGAAGCATTCAAAGAGTTCCACATCGGCAATGAACCCAATAATCAAAGCCATGGCCGTTCGGAGGTTGGGCAATTGATCGATTGACGACGGATATATCCACCATCAAGCAAAGGTCATAAATTCATCTGGTGGCTACTCTGATTATTTCACAAAGTGGGTTGAAGCCATCCTAATCAAGGCGTAAAAGCGAGGCAATATGATTGATTTTGTTAGCATATTGTCTATCGGTTTGGTATACCTCAAACTATCACAACCGATCAAGGAAGTCAATTCACCTCGGGGAGTTTGAAGAATATGCAAATTCTTTGGAGAATCAAGCTATTAAACTCATCTCCTATTATGCTCAAGCGAATGGATGACGAGCGGCAAACAAGGGCATCATCAAATTGATCAAACACAAGATTGATGAAAGTCCTAAGTGATGGCATACGATCCTCAATGAAGCACTATGGGCATCTGAGGATGGCATGCCATGGCGACAAGGTATCACCATATCAGCGGTGTATGGTCATGATCTTGTACTACCTTGGGAGTTGCGAGGCGGATCGGAGGACTTCTTTACAAGATCACTATCGGTAGATGATTATTCGACTATGATGAAGGAGGAATTAGAAGATCTTCTTTGGTAATCGGTGAGCTTTGGAGAATATCGAAAAGAACAAAAGAAGGATAGCCGGTGGTATGACAAGAAGGTCAAAGTTAAAGAATTTGCGAAGGAGATCTGGTTTGGAAACTCATATTACCAATCGGATCTAGGGATCCTAAATATGGGAAGTGGTCACCTAATTGGGAAGGACCATATCGGATCAGCCAATGCGTGCACAATGCATATATCTAGAAACATTGGAAGGAGAGAAGTTTGCGAGCATTGAGCGGAAATATTTGAAGAAATACTATCCAAGCATATGGGTAGATCTTAGTTCAATCGAGCCTAAAAGCGGCCGATTAGAGACTCGAGTTATAGCCGGATTGTGAATGAGATCGTCTTTAATAGCGGAAAGCGAATCATCAAAGCATGTTCGGTTTCGAGGTTATGGCCGATGTACAAATTGCCCTTAGAACAAAAAAATATATATATTTTCTCTCATCTTCAATTACAATGGTGACATTACAATGCGGATCTAAAGAATACATTTGAGGACAAACTTGGGAACAATTTATTACGGATCGATTACATTGGTCATCCTTTGGACAAGTGATGGGGGCGAAGAAAGAAAAAACAAAAAGAATAGATTTGACAAAGATGAATCACCGGATCGGTAACTCTCCTCGTCAAGTTTGTTGGGAAAGAAGACATAGGGTTGTTCTTCTTTCCATAGCATCGAGGGCAACCTCCACCCTCCTCCACCGGTGATGCACCTAAGTTGCATCACAAGGCTTCTTCTAGGCTGTTGGACCTCACGGCTTCACAAAGGAGACTAGAGAGGAAGTATGTTCTAGGCTATTTCACAAGAATTCTTCTAGCCATCATGTATCAGAGAAGAAGAAAGGAACCGAAGAGCAAAAGCCTAAAGCCCCCTGAATCTATATCTCGAGCCATGGATGAGAGGGAAGGTATGACCTCTGTAAGAGTATGGAGGCGGCAATTTATAGCCAGGGCACCAGAAGAGATAAAGATGGAGGGCCGAGGAAAAGGCCAAGAAGATGCTAGATCCGGCAAAAAAGGAAACAGATAACCCGTGAATGGCTCGTTTTCCAAAGAATGACTGATTCAGAGGAATCACCCCCAAATAAAGGATAACACACGTACACTCAAACGGTGGGAAATTTCTCTATCGTGTTGACAAACTGCAGAGCATGGTTCACAGAAATCATCTGCTCAACATTGCGAGACAGTTTACTAGCTCACTAGCGATTTCAAGTTGAAGTCATCAATGACCCCGGTGACGACTATTATCCCTTAAGGAGTTTTCCAGGAAGAAATGCCTCTCATGCCTAAAGCTAAAATGATCAATAGCTACATCCAAGAGGACCAAGTCTGGGAGAAATCATGGAACCCCTGAGTAAAAGAGTGAGTCTTATAGGGAAGAGGGGCAGAAAAAACAAAGTGTCACATGGTGAACAGCCCTGGAAGATATCAGATTGAAAGAATAGAGCGCTATCAATGGAGATTGATTTCGGCTGACTTCGAATCAAGGAAGATATGATTCGAAATTTGAGCAAAAGATTATTTACTCAGGCGGGGGCATGTGTTGACCGTTTTGTGGAAAACAGGTCAAAAAGGATAAGGAGAAGCGGTGATGAAAAGCGGTGTAATCGGCGATTGAGGAAAAGAAGGACGGTCAACAAGATTCGCCGATAGTCAGAGGAATTCGACCCTGACAGTGGGCCAGCTGGTTAGAGCGATCGGCCGATGGTTAACTAGAGGATTGGTCGATGGAGAGAAAGAAGGCGGTAATCAAGGAGATACGCCAGAAGGAAAGCATGGTTGAGGCGGGTCAGTCTATAATTGGCGACAGGTCAAAAAATCAGTTTTAGGAAGTTTTTGACTCCTGCGAGAGTCCTTTCTGTTTTTAGTAGTTTTTATCTTTCTTTAGATGCAAGTAAATAGTGCCGTGATCGGCTAGGAGTCGGGTTGTCCTTGGGACATAAATAGCGACCCTGCGTGCTCGGAAAAACTGTACACACAAATATCAAACAAACCGCCTCCGAGCAAACCCTTTACTTTACAGCATCTACTTTTACAGCATCTACTTTTCGGTGACTTCGCCATTGCGTTTTCTTCTTTTTCTACAACACCGTCCCTCAAGTTCGACGGGCTGCATCGATCGATCTCCGGCAAGCTTGTGATTACCGTTTTACCGAATAACTGTCACACCCGGATTTAAGGGCAAATCCGAATGCATAGAATACATGTGCGCCAGGATCAAGTTACACACATGCATCGACTCAGTGAATACCAAAACACAGTGTAAAAGCGTAAAGTAAGTATTGTATATTTATTACATGACCGAATGTCTCAAAACTAACACACGTTCGAGTAGCTAACAGCAGAAAGGTAAACACGGACGTCCACCACGAGCCTAGAACTCATCGAACTCCCGGGATAATCCTCAAAGCGTCCGTCAAACGGCGGGTTGTGTAGATGCAATATAAAAACAACAAGCATGAGCATATGTCGTACTCAACAAGGGAAAACTCTATAACAACATGCAAAGGCTTTATGGTGGAGAGCTTGTGGTTGCATAGCAGGTCAGCATTTTAATTGGTCAAGTTTTATTAAGCAGATATTACTAACAAGTATAAGTGTATACCAAAACCCAATTAATAAATGCAACAGAACCATAGAATGCAATGCACAAGTTTAAAGTTCCATCTTCCATAAAGTTACTCATGTGAGGTCCGTGCCGCCCTTGACCGTGTAGGCACAGCTAACTAGTCAGTTTTACACTCTGCAAAGGTTGTACATCTTTACCCAAAAGTCACGTAAAAGTTCTAGGAACTTTAGACCCAACCACGCTGTGCAAAAGTAGGCACAATACCACACTACCGAGGTGTGGCTGCATAGGGACGCTAAGAGGCCTTTACAAAGATTCCCTAACAGCCGCTCGCTGGGTTACACGATCGGTCGCGCATAAACTGTCTCTCGAAGCTACCATAGAGCGGATCACGGTCGGGGCGGATTATACACCATCTACTGTTAGCCCCAACCCCTTTCAGGTAAAACATGCCACATGCTAAAGTTTCTAATTTTTAAGCCAAGACAGAGCCATATGTCTTGTGGTTGTACTGTTTTCCTGGGTGGTTCTCCATGTTCTGATTAACAGGTATAAAGTGTTCTTGCATTACATGAATAAATAGCAGAAATAAATCCAGATTGGTACTTGTTCATTAAACCACCCAAAACCAAGGTAAAGCTCTAGCAAGTTCTACCCAACATAAAGTAAACCCAGGTTGATCAAGGTATAGGATAAACAACACTAGTCGAACCTTAAATAATCGGACCCATCATATTAATGCAAAGCGGTAAATAAATAGCAGTGTAATTAAAAATGCATGTTGTAATAGGATAAATGGGGATGCAGCAAGGACTTGCCTTCCACAAGTTCCGGAAACTGCTCAGGATCTTAAAAGTCTTCAACAGCAGCGTACTCCTCGAAAGGCTCGTACTCTACGCTCCACACATTCACATACAAGCATACAATAGAATAAAATAAGAAACAAGTACCAAACAGTATTAACAGAACAAAAGAGAGGCATAACACTATTCTACTCTTCGATACGATCACGTGGATATAAAGAACGCTAAAAACGGAGCTAAAACGCGCATTCTACGGCCAAAACAAGGTGTAGGGACTAAACTGCAGGGAATCTAAACTTCCAGGGACTAAACAGCGAGAAACTAAGGGCTAAAACCCAATTAAACATAAGAACTCAGGGGCTCCAGTGCAAAACTTAAAGCTTAAGACCTCAGCCGCTAAAACCAGGGAACTTAGGGTTCAAACCGTAAGAAGCAGGACCTATTCGTAAGGTTCTTTGTACTGTGGGAGGATACATCTATGAAACAGGAAACCCTAGGGGCTTTTAAGCAAAAACGCCACAAACCGATCCATTGACCGGTATTGACCCCGGGGTGGGTCTGATCCAGACTGTCGGATCTCGATCCATTGGCCAGGGTCGCACGCACGCGTGCGTCGTGGCGGCCGAGCGGCCTTGGCGTCTTGGCGGCGGGCTCGCCCGGCGCAAAACAACCGGTGGGTGCTCGATTTGGACCGCGGGTTGCACCAAAATGAAGAGCGAAGCGAGACGAACTCAACGGGAGCAAAAGAGCGACCTTAAAGGCGACGACGGCGGTGTACGGCTCGACAGGGCGGATCTTCACGGCGACGAACTCCGGCGAGCTTCGTACGGGCGAAGGAGAGGACGGCGGCGCGTTCAAGCGGCACCGGAAGCTTCCCTCGTCCTTATGGTTCTCCGGGGCGTCTCCTCGACGGCTGGGACGCAGCGGCGGAGCGGATCAACAGCAGCGTCGCAGCTAGGGTTAGCGGCGCAACGCTGCGAGCTCTAGGGTTAGGGGTTTCGGGAAGGGGCGGCGGGCGCGAGGTGGCGGGGTTTTATAGGCGCGAGGCAGCGCTGGGCGTGCGAGCCTGCTGAGGGAAAAAGTGCGGTGCGAGCCGAGTCGGACTCGAGTCCCGGCTCGGCAGCCAAGGAGAGGATGACGGGCGGGACCCGCCCGTCGGCCAGCTGTGAGGCGCTAGCCGGCATGGGGCGGGCGGAAGCGAGGCTGGCTGCCGAGGTGCTGCGGCGGCCAACGGAGCTCAAGGGCCAACAACGGACTTCCTAAGCTGGGCTGTACAGTGAACCAGGAAAAGAAGGAAGGGGGAAAAGGAAAGGTTTTTCACATTTTTTGAAAAGAAAGATTCAAACAAAATTCAAACTCGCATTTGAACTCAACAAACAAAAACTGATGCTCCAGCATGTATGCAACAATAAACTCCTATATTTCATTAATTTAATTAATAAAATGATTAAATGCCTAGAAAATCACAAAGCACCTTATAATCCTTATACAAAAGCAATTGTTGCTAAGCAAATTTTTATTAAACTCAAAAAGTGAAAATTAGGGTGTTACAAATCCTACCCCCTTAAGATGAATCTCGTCCTCGAGATTCGGATGGATCAAAGAGATGGGGATAATCTTCCTTCAACTCCTCCTCTCTTTCCCAAGTTGCCTCATCCTCTGCATGATTACTCCATTGCACCTTGCACATCTTAATAACCTGATTCCTTGTAACTCGTGTCAAAGTATCCAAGATTTTGATAGGCCGTTCAGTAATGGTGAGGTCATCCTTAACATCCAATCCATCTATGGGTAGTGGCTCTTTATCATGAGGTTTGAGACCCCTTTTTAACTGAGAGATATGAAACACATCATGCACATCTGAGAGCTGATTAGGCAACTCCAGCCTGTATGCTACCTCTCCTACTCTCTCCAATATCTAGAAAGGTCCGATAAAGCGAGGTGACAACTTTCCCTTCACTTTAAATCTGCGCAAACCTCTGATGGGTGACACTTTCAAGTACACATAATCGCCTTCCTGGAAAGCTACATCTCTCCTCTTCCTGTCTACATAACTTTTCTGCCTGGACTGAGCGATCCTCAAGTTCTCCCTTATGATCTGAACTTGCCTCTGCCTCCTTAATGATTTAATGATATCGAGTCCCAAACAGTGACTCTCTCGTCGACTCCATTACAAGGGTGTTCTGCACTTCCTCCCATACAATGCCTCAAAGGGTGCCATCTTCAAACTAGCCTGATAACTGTTGTTATAAGAGAACTCTGCATAAGGCAAACTCTTATCCCAACTACCTAGCACGTGCTCTCAACATGTCCTCCGAATCTGATTTGTCCTCTCGCATCCATCGGTCTGCGGGTGATAGGCTGAGCTGAAGTTCAACTTTGTATTCATGGACTCATGAAGCTTTTCCCAAACGAGGCGTGGCGAGTACCTGCATCGAGACACTATCTTTTAGGCACACCATGCAAGCACACGATCCGGACATGTATAACTCGGCTAGCTTTGCCTCATAGGTGGTACGAGGTATGAAGTGAGCAACCTTTGTCAACCGATCCACTATAACCCATATCGAATCATATCCATCACGAGTATGGGGCAACCCAACAATGAAATCCATGCCTATCTCTTCCCACTTCCACTCTGGCACCTTCAATGGTGAAGCAATCCTGGCGGCTTCTTATGCTCTGCCTTAACTCTATGGCATGTGTCACGCGCTACATGAGCGCCACATCTCTCTTCATCCCATACCACTAATACCTCGCTTAAGGTCTGGTACATCTTAGTACTACCCGGGTGAATGGAATAAGCTGAATCATGGGCCTCTCTCAAGATGGTCTTCCGAAGGTCTCCCACATCAGGCACACAGATCCTATTCTTGAACCATATCGTCCCCTGATCATCCTCAGTGAAATCCGGGGCCTTGCCCCTCTCCATGGTCTCCCTGATCTCTCTAATCTCCACATCCTCCAACTGCCCCTCGCGTATCTGCTGCTCTAGAGTAGACTCTACCTCTAAAGTAACTCCCTCAGTATGAGCAACCATCCCCAGATTGAGTTTCTCAAACTACTTCATCAACTCTTTAGGCAGCTGGAATGCCAATGCCATGTTGGCCTGTCCCTTCCGACTCAAGGCATCTGCAACCAGATTAGCCTTCCCAGGATGATACTGTATGTCTAGATCATAGTCCTTGATCAGCTCCAACCATCGGCGTTGTCTCGGATTAAGGTCCTTCTGAGTGAAGATGTACTTTAGACTCTTGTGATTAGTGTAAATCTGGCACTTGGTTCCCAGGATGTAATGCCTCCAGATCTTCAAAGCATAAACCACAGCTGCCAACTCAAGATCATGTGTAGGGTAGTTCTGCTCATGCTTCCTCAACTGCCTCGATGCATAGGCTATAACATGTCCCTCCTACATAAGAACACAACCCAAGCCCTGTCGGGACGCATCACAATAGATGTCAAAGCCCTTCTGCAGATCTAGCATCACAAGCACTGGAGCTGTAGTCAATCTCTTCTTCAATTCTTCAAACCGGCACGACATGCATCGTCACTTGAATTCCCTATCCTTCTCCAACAATGTGGTGAGAGGCTTCACAATCTTGGAGAATCCCTCAATGAACTGTCGATAGTACCCTGCAAATCGAAGGAAACTCCTGATCTCCTTAACTGTCCTCGGTGGTTCCCACTTCAACACATCATCAACCTTGGCTGGATTGACTGAAATACCTCTATCGGTGATGATATGCCCGAGAAAAGAGACTTCCTTCAGCCAGAAATCACACTTACTGAACTTGGCATACAACTGATGCTCTCTCAACTTCTGCAACACAAGTCTCAGATGCTCCTCATGCTCCTCCTCAGTCTTGGAGTAAATCAGAATATCATCAATGAATACCACAACAAACTTATCCAAGTACTCCAGAAACACCTTGTTCATTAGATACATAAAGTAGGCAGGTGTATTGGTCAATCCAAAAGACATACAGTATACTCATAAAGCCCATACCTAGTGGTGAATGCAGTTTTAGGAATATCACCACGATCTTCATCGATGATAACCAGTGCAAATCAATCTTGGAGAACACTTTAGAACCTCTCATCTGATCAAACAAGTCCTCAATGCGGGGTAATGGATACTTGTTCTTGATAGTAACCTCATTAAGCAACCGATAATCCACACACATCCTCTGAGTACCATCCTTCTTCTCTACAAAGATAACTGGTGCCTCCCAAGGTGAAGAACTAGGACGAATAAACCCCTTTTCCAACAATTCTTTAATCTGTTTCTTAAGTTCTAACAGTTGAGTACTAGACATTCTATATAGACGTTTAGAAATAGGAGCGATGCAGGCAATAGATCAATAACAAACTCAACATCTCGGTCGGGCATACGGTAACTCCTATGGGAACACATCCGGATACTCACAGACCACTCTGATATCCTCCAAAGGTTTGCCATCCAACTGCTGCACATAAACCCTGGACCTGATGACGTAGTAGCCACTAGCTCAACCTTGTCTCCCTTAGGACTGGTAAGAAGAACTATCCTCTTTGCACACTGAATTGTTGCATCATGCATACCCAACCAATCCATACCCAGAATGATATCGAGATCCTTTGATTCCAGAACTATCAACCTTGCCCAAAAGTCTACTCCCATGATCTTTAGATTAACATTAGGACACATGTATAAAGCTTTCATATCCCCCCTGGCGAGTTAACTAGCATGGTTTGTTTCATGGGACACATGGGTATACTATGTTTGGCCACAAATTGAGCAGATATAAAAGAATGAGATGCTCCAGAATCAAATAAGACTGATGCGGGGGTGGAGTTGACAAGGAACATACCAAGCACTACTTGTGGATTCTCTGGCGGTCTCAAGACTCACATGGTTCACCGCCACGCGTGCGACTCGATGTCCCTTGTTGCTCTGCAGAGTCTGGTTCCCATTTCTCATCTGCTGCATCTGCTGGTTCTGCACGGGAGTGTTAGGAGCGGTCCTCTTGGGGCAATTGTTGGCATAGTGGCCAACCTCCCACACTTGTAGTATGAGTGGGCCTCACAGGTGTGCCAACCGGAGTCATCTGGCGGTTCTGCTGGAAGGCGGGGCGTGGAGTCTGCTGTCCTGGGCGCTGGAAGTGCTGGGCGGAGCACTGAAACTGCTGCTGATGCTGCTGGCCATAACTCGGTCGGCCTCTGACAAACCAGGCGCACCCAGCGGTGAAGTAAAGCGGGGGCGAGTGTTGCTCTGGACTGTCACGAGTGGTGGCCTTCCTCTTGACTCCCCAACTCTGCGCTTGGACTCCAAGCAGATGGCCTTGTCTAGCAGGTGCTGGAAGGACGGAAAGGTGTGAGACATCAGCTGGTACTGAAACGGTCCAGCCAATCCCTCCATGAAGCGCTCCTGCTTCTTTCCATCATCTGACACCTCCTCTGGTGCATAGCGAGACAACTCTATGAACCTGTCCCGGAACTCTGCCACTGACATTCCCTCCTGCTTGAGAGAGAGGAACTCCTTCTTTTCAGCTTCATCAGCCCTGCAGGAATGTGATGGCTCCTGAAGCTGTTGGTGAACTCCTGCCAAGTGATGGTGTCTGGTGTAGCATGAGCAGCAACATAAGCATCCCACCATGCTCCTGCTGTCCCCTGGAGTCATCCTGCAGCAAATAGGACCTTCTCCCTGTCATCACACTGCGCGGTAGTGAGCATCTTGCCCACAATCTTCAGCCAGTCATCAGCCTCCAACAAATCTGTAGAATGCGTGAACACTGGCGGACGATGGCTCATGAACTCCCTGTGCTTGTTCATGGGCGCTGCTCGTTCTGCCGAGGTGGATTGTTGACTTGAGCCTGCAGGTTGGCCACAGTGTTGGTCAAGTTCTCGAGAAGCTGAGTCTGAGTCTGGAAAAACCGCTGCATGGTCGGATCCATTTGTCCTGGCTGTGGTGCAAGTGAGTACCAAGTAGCTCTCGACTAGTTATTATAGGGAGAGACGAATAAAAGCCTTGCCACCGGCATTAACTTCGAATTTTTGGCTTAATCGCCATGTGAGGACGATTAGGACATTTTGCATCATGTTAAAAATCGAAAACAACTTAAAAATGGACCCAAAACACGACTTGTATGCTCTCTAAGGGAATATTTTGCTAGTGTGTGGTTTTTGTGTTCTAGCTTTACCTCTCATGTATAGGTGTTGTGCTGTCCAAATTTTTGTATGGCTGTTAGCTTGAATTTTTGCACCATGATCTAGGAGTAATTAGACTATTTGATCTATACCAAAGTTGCTCCATATCTAATCTAGTTTTTGCTCGCAAAAATTCATGGTCATAGCTTCCGTAAATCTTGAGTTGTAACCTTTTTAGTGAACCTAGGTCCTGCTGTTTTTCAGAGAACAGAGCTTTGAACTTTGCTTCTTTCGACCTTGTTCCTAAATGATCTAGCTCAACCTTTGAATACCAAAATTGTGCGTAAAAACCTTACAGAGTGGCTGGTAAAATTTGAGGATTTTTGGGATTCTGGTTTTTAAGTTATGAATTTTTGTTCACAACTGCCAGAACTTTATGTCATTGTGTATGTATGATGGCTTCGAGTTCTAACATACGATTGTACCTTTGTACACGTGACTACCCCAGTTTTTGCCCAGCATGAGAAAAGAACTTTTCTATTCTACCATGTCAGTTGGGTAATGTCTTGATCTTAGAATTCAATCTTCAGTGGTAAATTTCTCCTGTCAACGTGTTATCTCCATCGACATGTATCCTTGTTCCCTTGTGTTTATGCATATTGGAGCACTAAGCTATTCCTTGTATTGATATCCTTGTCATGATTACTTCGATCTTCCAATCATGAACTTATTCTTGGTCTTGCTCACAACTTTTTGGAATTAAAACAAATGTGTCAAGCTTTTGGAATGCATTTGCATAGCACGTGCATTGGGAACCTTGGGTGAACTAACGTGCATACGCATGAAAGATTTCAATATTCCTACTCTATCCTTCTTATGATTGGTGATGTGGTGGTCCCATAACCAAAGGTGCCGCGACGGAACCTAGGGCATCATATGCACTGCAGCCATATGATGGCCACTAGGAGCGCGCTAGGTATCTTGGTTGTGAGAATGCGACTCGCCACGCCTACACTCCTTCTCAACCTATGATTGTCATCTCAATCACTAACTCATTTTGTGGGTAACCGAGTCATGCTAACATGCATCATGAGCACCATACCGCATAAGCATGTGCATCACACCGACTTTTAAAATCATTGCACCGTAATGTAACGAGGCAATACCACCTAAATTCACAAGTTAAATAACGTGTGAGCAAGATTGTTCTGAATTTCCCCTACTAATTTGCCGTCCATACATTCCTACCTGTTATTCGTAAGCCATTCCTTGCGAATGCCCTCTACGAATTCACCTTCCTAGACTGTTCTTATGAACCACCTTGACCGAGCATGAGAAACTTTTGAACCATAAATCACATCCGTGTTGCTTCCAAAAGGAATTACGGAAATCTTTTACTAGCCTTCCTTTTCTTCATGGGAATCTGTTTCGGAAATCACTTTTCAACTTGGGCTCCTTCCATCCACTCTCAATGTTCTCTTAGCATCCGATCGAATCGACCAGCTTAAGTTCATGGGTAGCATCTCTCTCCGAGAACCCCTCCCTGCCTTCGTCTTTTAATTTCGAATCTTGGGACGAGATTCTTTTTAAGGGGGGTAGGGTGGCCCAGTTTTTAATTAGCATCATTAGTGCTAATGACCAAAACAACCGAGTCGAACACTGTTGACATTGGTCAAACCTTGGTCAACCTGGGTCATCACCTCGAAAACCTCGCCAACAATCACTAATGACCCTCTTAATCGAGTCAACCCACACTTGGAGTCAAACCTTGGTCAAAGGCACAGTCAAACCCTATTTAAACCCTAATGTCCTTGAGCATCCTCCGGAACTTTTGCCGCGTTCTCCACATTTCACCTAAACAGTTCAAAATCTCCCAATATAAAAGTTGTTCGTCTTTTCGAGGGACACACTTTTCATAATTGGCGGCATTTGAGATTTGGAGTGGAAATTGGTGAAATTCACAACCAAACTCAGCTTTTACTATTCACTAGAGTCATAAAAACCAGCAACTTTGCGTGCAGTTTGTGCAAAATCCATTGCTCAAAACCCCTATGAGCCTTTGTAAAAGTTGTAGGGGATTCACTGATCTGCAACTTTGCTTATTAGACCTTGATGCACTTCAGTTCAAAAATTTGGATTTACAGGTCAACAAGTGAGCTAGCGATGGCGGCGTCGCGGCCGCGCCAGAGGTCGTCCAGCTGCGCAGCGTCGCTGCGGGTGCCGCGTGGCGCCGTCCCTCAGTGTTTGGGCCCTCCCCGACACCGCGCGCCTACCGAGGCCGCGGCTCCCGACGCTGCACACCGCTCGAGCCCGACATACCTGGGGAACCCCGTTCCTGCCGCGTGGAACGCGATCGCGTGCGCCGCCGCCGGGCCCCTGCCGCTCCATCCGCCGGCCACGGTCGCCCACGCCGGCCAAGCCCGGGTCCCTCCTCTCCTTCCTCTGGGCTTCGCAGAGCGGGCGCGCGGCCGCCCATAAAAGGGAGCCCTTTTCCCTTCCCTCGCGCACTCCGCACCTCGGCCACCTCCTTGGGCTCCGCCGGCGCCATTGACGCTGCCGACGGCAAGCTCGCTCCTGCGCCCCCTTCCCGGGCCGCCCAACCACCCTAAGCTCTTCTCTAGGACTCACCGAAGCTCGAGCACCCAGACATTGGTCAGCTCCATGGCTCCTTTCGCTTCAGACCCGTCGCCGACCTCGGCCACTGCCTCGCCGCCGAAGCACGCCGGCGCACCCCGACCCCAACTCCGGCCATCAATCGACCCTTAGGTGAGCCCTAGACCGTCCCCACCTCTTCCCGTGTGGCGCCGCCGGAACCGCCGGATTCCGGCGAGCCCGCCGCCTCCCCTGGGCCAAGGACCCAATTGCGTGGATTTGAATCTATTCAGGGGCTTAAGTACAAAGCAAGGGCATACTTGTGAACCTGAAAAACTTCCCAGGGACCTGGCCGCAAAATAGATTCTTAAATAGTGAAAGCCTTTTTGCTGATTCTTGTAAAATGCATAGAAAATCATACAAAAATCATAAAAATGCACACTTAATTTTGTTGCATTCCTTGTGAGAATAACTACAACTTTTGTAAAGCATGATCATAGTTTTTCCAGATAGTTTTTGCATGAAAAATACAAAACTGTAAAACCTAGATCTGTTCTATCTCAAAATCTACAGATGCTCTATGGCTGAAATTTGGATATGTTGTGTGTTATGCCATGTCTAGCTTTTTTACCAAAAATTGCAGAAAGTTATGTTATAGACCTTTTATTATGATTTATTTTGTATTTGTGCTGAATCTGTCTAAATGATTTTTGTAGCTAAAAATAAATAGATTTTTGTGCTCAACTTCTGCATGTGATCTTTTTATGCCAAAATGCACCTCTGGTAAATTAATCACAATTTTATATTTGTCAGAATTATTTATTCTTGAAATATGCTTGATTTTCAATGTAATTGCATAACCCAAGATCTAGAGTAGCTCTAGGTGTATATGTTGCATTCCTAGCTTAGTTTTGGACCAGAGGCCATGTGTGAGAAAGTTGGAATCAGTTTGATGTGTATTTATTTTCATATGCATTTATCTTGCTTTAGTAGCTAGCTTTTGTTATTTTTGGTATATTTAATTTCCTAGCTCTCCTAAGTGTGCATGTGTATGCAGTGGCTTTGTATGGGCTTGTAGTGCTTCATAAACACCTCCACCGAATTTTATAAATTTATTTTGTGAATAAAAGTAATGGAAGCCATTTTAGCTTAATAATGAAGTAAATTGGAAAATCATCAACTCCACACTAAATGACCTTGTGTATGTGATGTTAATCTTGCTAGAAGCTAAGTGTCACCAACCTTTGCTGTTTGTGAAATTAAATGAATTTATTTACATAAATATGTACACAGTCACTATTAAAAAGAATAATTAATAAAGAACCGCATATTGTTCCTTTATTGGAAGAATATGCTGAATGTATGTTTATCTAGGTGAATGTAGTCAACCATGCACCCCATGGCTGTCATGTGTTGTTTGTAATTAATTAAATTAAGATCTGTCAATCAAATCTTGCATTGCATCCTCGTGTAGATCTCCCCGACGGTAGATATACGCTCGTCTTGGGAAGGAGGAGGCGAAGGTCTTTGTTGGTGAGCTGCAGTGCGTGGACGTAGCTCAAGACCTAGACCAAAGTCCAGAAGGGCCCAAGGCCAACCTTGCCAGCGAAGGCAAGCCCCGGATCATTAACCCTGTCTTTTTAAAATTATGCAATCATGTTTGATATGATAGCGCATTTACGTTTCAGGAGTTGAATTAAAACCCTAGATGCATGATCCCTAGGTACCTATGTTCCTTTACTAGTATGTTAGGTCGATAGCTGCTATGCTATAGGACCGGTACAAGTCGAGTGATGCTTGTCACTCGCGAGAATAGGTTCTTATGTTGGAATCATAAGATCTTTATAAATGGATTGCTCATGTGGTAAGAGCATGGGATGTGGGCTCCGGTCCAATGGCTTTCGTGGGGTAAGTGTTTGAACGTACTAAGCACTTGTCCGGAATGGGGCCGGTAAGCCTAGTACCTTAATGAGGCGGTAAGGGATTTTACTGTGACTAATCTTGGGATGAGTCCCCCGGCTAGCTACCGGTGGTGCATGTGCGATTCTGGGTGCCTTGCGGGTATACCAGGATAGCTGCATCAAGATCGTGGCCTTTATCCCGAACTGAGGATTTTTGGGAACCGCCTGGTGGTTGTCCTCGCGGGGGCACCCTACCGTGTGTTTAGGTCTACCTTGCAAGGTTTAAATCAATCGGTTGTCGGCCTCTCACCGTTATCTGAGATTACTTATCCAACTGGCCATGATATCCCTAATGATGGAACTTTGTGAATACTTATGCTTGATTAATTGTATTGCACAACTTATGCTTGCAATAGCTTGCTAACTTAGAAAAGAGTAATCAACTAGAACTTGCGCTAAAATCTTGAAAGTAAGGACATACTCTTTGTTGCTTTTCAGCAAAAAGAAACCCGATGGCCAAAAGCCTTTCATGTCTAGAGTTGGTGATGTAGATCGCAGACGGGTAAGTCTTGCTGAGTATTAGTATACTCAGCCTTGCTGTAATCTGTTGTTCTAGGTAATGCTTTCAGTGATGTGTGGCCGGTGGGAGCTAGAGTGGGTGGAAGGCGATGATTGAAGGCATCATGGCAGGCCTCCCGTGATGCTCCTCGCGCCGTTTAGTTCAATTCCACTATTTTCAAAACTCTGAACTTCGTTATCATGTCAAAGACTTCGGTTTGTAACAATTAAACCCTTCGGGGTAGATTTGGATGTTAATCATGTGTTGTACTCTGGACTCGCCTTCGTGTGAGTTTTAATGCATATATGTCGATCCTTGTTGCTATGTAAAGTGATTTCAAGGGCGATAACCCGGCAACCAACGAGGATGATACTTTATTATTGCTTAATGACCAAAGTGGATTGGTTTAGGCGATAGTACGGTATTTTCCTGGGCGGGTTGTCACATCACCCCTTTCCGTAGCCGGAGTGTGCATCCCCCGATCAAGACAAGTGCAAGTAATATCCTAATCGCTTGATTAGTTGAGAGGGCCGAAGTCCCGTATCAAGTACCCTCTCTACCCTCCTATCGTTCATATCTCTTCTCTTTGTCGTCAACCTTTTATCCGCACTTTCCCCCAGACGAATTAGCTTAGGACTAGAGTACTTCTCGTTCCCCGTGGAAATCGATACCTTGGAATACTCCCGGGTGAAAGCTACATCGGATTAGATGCGCTTGTGGATTTATCTCGTGATCGTATAATATACCAACAAGCTTTACGGCGCGTTGTCGGGATATAAACACAGTGCGATGCTAGAGAGTGTCAACAAGCTTTCTGGCGCCGTTGCTGGGGATATAAACATGGTGCGACGCTAGAGAGTGTCGACAAGCTTTCTGGCGCCGTTGCCGGGGATATAAACCTGGTGCGACATTAGTAAGCGTCAACAAGCTTTCTGGCACCGTTGCCGGGGAACGGTAGCTATTCTAGTTCCGAACCTAGTTCGTCTACGTATCATCCACCTACCATAATGAATTCCTCTCCTACCCTTGCACAATTTTCGGCTCCAAAGGCGAAAATTTGGAGCCCCATCTTCATCACACCCTATCCATACTAGTGGCTATGAGCTACGTCGGTTTCATAGCCATGGCGGAGAGCAATCCTTTGGGACCGAAGAGGAGAACCCATACACTCATTTGAGAGAATTCGAGCAACTTTGCTCATGCATCACAATAGAGGGTATGGCACAAGAAACATTGAAGTGGATACTCTTCCCATTTTCGTTAATGGGAAGAGCGAAGCAATGGTACAACCTCAACGTCCGAAGCGTAGAAGGCAAATGGGAAGTTTTGAGGGAAAAATTTTGTCGCACCTTCTTTTCGCTAGCGCGAATTAGTGATCTTCAGTGCGAAATCATCCTTTTTAAACAAAAGGAGGGTGAGTCTTTAGGAACTGCACGGCCCGGGTTACCAATATCTTAGCTTCAGGACCCGATTTTGGGATTCCAGAACCCACATGTCTCCAGCAGTTCAAATTGGGCCTCAATGCTGAATCCGCTAAGTTCCTCGACTCTTCATCAGGAGGTTCTTTCGTAGATTCAACCTTGAATGAGGGAAGGGTGATCTTAGAAAAAAATTCTAGTAAACACCCCTTACACCGGAATTTACGATGAATTTCCCGAAGAACCACTGGAAATGCAACCGGAAGAACCCTCCATAGAAATCCTTGAGCCAGGAAATGAGGTTTTACCTATCCAGGCTACACTCATGACCGCTCCTCTCTTTGAGCCAATAAAAGTAGAGCCTCCCGTAGAAAACCTCCATAGTCTAGAAGATGAGGAAACTCATCCAATAGACTTTATCAATGAAATCGAGGATGATCTTTTCTCAGACTTTGGAAATGCCTCGAATTTTCCGATCCAACCAAAACCTCGAGCGCGCAACTCTCCGTTTCAACAAAATGCTAGCCTACCCGATAAGCCCATTCTCAAGGAAGACCTTAAATGCTTGTCGGCGGCTATGAGTGTGGAGTGGTTGAGAGAAGCCGAGACATCGCCCGAGGTAGTTAGACTCATCATGCCGTCCACTCTTCTCTCCTATCAAATACAAGGCATCATGATGGATGTCGACAACCTGGGATAAATATCATCTCAAAATCTCTTGCCCAACAGCTCTATCTCAACATGACCCTAAGTTCGTCCCGAAAGATTTTTCATGACCCTTATGGGACCATGTTGGAATGTTGTGGTGTTGTCAGAACAGTCCCGGTAGTTGCCAATGAGGCCGAGATCTTTCTGGACTTCCATGTCTATGATAATCCGGACATACCTATTCTTATAGGTCGGCCTACCGAGAGACTTTTTCAAGAAATGGCTAATGGTAGCCTAGTCGTGCAACTAGACAAATCCACACAAACCGTCTCTTTAGCTCGTGCACGGAATGCAATAGCAAAGTTCCATGACCGATTCGAGGATGATCCCATTGAGAATCCCGAAGACACCTTGAATCCCTTGGATGCTGAACAAGGGAAGGAGCCCTCTTCTGTCCAAATCCATCCAGCTAGAAATCTTTTGACAAAATCTTCCCATAGGCCTACGGTCCCTCCTTTTCCTCCTGATCCTCCAACCGAAACATTTATCATGGACGCCATGGAAAAGAAGTGGTCGACTAGAATGGAACATTTTTCCGAAGCACTTTGGATTTGTTCACCTTCTACGATCCTTCCTTGTTCCATAAAAGGGATTACCATAGAAGCCCATCTTAACCCCATCATGGAGGTTAATATTATGCCATGGCACTTAGCGTACACTTTATTGGCAATGTGACGCTAAGACCGTCCGACAAGCTCCTCAAGAGTTGTCCCTCCGGACACATTCTTGAGTGTCGGGGGGTTGCATGTGCTGTGCCACTCAGAGTAGACAAGATTAAGGTTAGTCTAGACTTCCACATCTTCGATGTCCTCGATCTTGATCTCCTCCTAGGCTCCCATATAGAAAAACTTCTCGATGCATTTCGAGGAAGCCTAGATAAAAAGCTTAGGGAAGCCGTTTCGATCACCACACCCTTATTTTCAGAAAATTCTTTGGTGACGCCGCTTTCCAAGCAAAACCCGTTCGAGGAGATGATGCATGTATCTCCGTTCGTGTCGTCCAAGCCCGTTCTAACTGAGCTTGTAGAATTCTCTACTTCTCAGGAGTATGACTCGGAAGACCCGCTTCACCTTTGTGAAGATGAACGATCATCATCACCTTTGATCGAGTTTGAGCCTCTTCCTACTGGCCCGTATCATGTTGTTCCCGACCATGGTCGAGAATCAACATTGTTCATACATGATGCATCTCTTGAGATGGAGAATTCATGGGCCATGGAAATTTATAAGGCGCCGACTCTGGGGTCCAAAGGAAAGGATCTCATCGACAAGCATGGTAGCTTTACTCTTGATTCACCTCAGGAACCTTGTTTGCATCATGTCTCGATTGCACCGAGGCACACATCAGGACTACAACTGCCCTATGATCCTCCCTTGCAAAAAGTTTAGAAGGATGGTTGTAGATGCTTATGTCCACCATAAGTATTGCAGATCTCGTGAGTGCATTGTGGCACTAACCTTGCAGCTAAAGCTTCATTAACACTTTAACGATTGGTGGTGAGGCGGGAATGGCATCACCAATGATAGCTGCGAGAAGAAATTCCCAAGGTCAAGCTTATGACCGTAAATAAAGCACTACCAGGAGATAGCCTAGATTAGCTTAGATTTATTTCCCCTTCCAAATAAAAGCAAGAGCATGTTCCTAGGATAAGAGTGTCCTTCGGGTACTTTTGGTTACTAACCTTTTAGGTGGAAACCAAGAAGAACGATGGATAGATGATGCCTAAGAACATGTGAGCGACATCAACTACAACACTTTGGAAAGCTTTTGGTGAAAGAACATTTACAAAAGGAAGCTTGATCTCCACACACTTGAGTTTTGTTGCTTACCAATGCAAACTTCAAGTGTGGGGGAGGTATGTGAGCATCCCGAGTAAAGTTCCTCTCATACCAAAAACCTATCCTGGTTTGGAGATGATGTTAGCTCATGCATCTTGCCTAGCTAGGTATGTCCTGCTTTTGACTTTAAACAAAGCTCTTCCGGGAGGTTGCCCGATGTTCACCATCAGTCAAAGGATGAAAATAAATAAATAAATAAAATATAAAACTTCGCTTTGATTTGGCTAGTACAATTTGTACTAGCCAAATCAATGTATCTCATCTTTGTCTAAGAGTGTGCGGGGAGAAGACGGCAAAAAAGGCATGTGGGGGAGGTACCGAGAGTCAACTTCTCCCGACATTCAAAGGAACAACATGGTTTGAACAATTCCATCCCCCAATTCCATGATTCATGAGTTATAATTCCTTTCATGAGATCATCATTAAATTAAACTCAATGAATCTTGATGCTCCATTGCTTTACATGTTTTCAAGTGATTGGCTTGCATGTTCTTTATTCCTATAGCACATATATCTGTTGCTTGTGATCAAATATCATTAGGAAAACATGTTCATCTAAATAATTGATTGATGAGATATGGTACGATGCGATGAACCTTGCTCACTCTAACAAAGTGCTTGGGATGTTTTACTTGAAAAAAAAACAGCCTTACAAGCTCCTCAGTGATGATATATTCCCACCAAAGCCATATGTTGTTTACATTAGAAAACCTCATACATATGCTGCTTGTTATTACATTGAGCATTGTCAAATTGTTGTGACCCTTGCTAGAAGCTTTTCATGCTTTCATGATCAAGATCACGTACACTCCACCTTCATATGCTAAACTTCTACAGTGGAAGTTAGAAACATCCATCCATCCACAAAAATATATACTCCAGTCAATTTATGAATCTCTCTCCCTAGATTTTCCTTCAAAAGAGACATGGGCTAAAGAAAAAAAAATAAAAACACATGCTCAACAGAAACTCTTCTCAAGCATGATGAAAAAAAGGAAAGGAAAAAAAAGAGAGAGAAAAAAGAAAAAAAATATAGCCATGTTCTCAAAATAAAGTTCAAAGGGAGAGAGATCATACATCAAGGAGTACATATTACCATATCATCCCCTTTCCACACACTTGCACATCTTGATCAGATTGTATGACGAGTTTTCTTCTTGGATCCGGTTTTTGACTTTGCAATATTATGTGATACAAGTATGCCTTATATCTTCAACCTTACCTTGAGCTCCACATATAGCCATCATTAGAAGTAGGTTGAAGAAAGTCGAGTTTAATGCCTTGGTGAGGAATCATACACATTGAGCGATCCGAGAGTATCATTTGAGGAGTCAAGTAAGGCTAAGTTTTGAAAAAGGTATTTTATCAAAAACCCAAGCTACTTTACAGAAGGAGTTGAGGTGATTCAAATCCAGCCATTCCATCCTTCAACCATCCAAGATGACATGGTAGACACCCCAAAGAGTCACAAGGCAGTATGTCTTGGAATATCTTACATGCTTGCATCATATCATTTTGGATCCATGTTTTCCACCCTAGTCCTTAACCTTTACTCGAGGACGAGCAAAGGGCTAAGTGTGGGGGAGCTTGTTGACGGTCGTTAAGTCCCTATTTTCGACCATCAACTTCGGATAAAAGTCACTTCATTAAAGTATGCACCATAGCTATAGGGTTACAATCTAACAAATTCCACAAGCTTTGGTGTATATTTGGTTGCAGGTGCAAATGAGTAATTATAGAATAAAATATGGCATTAGCACAAACAACCTCAAATGCCAATTTGGACTACGCCATTGTGACGAACTCGTCGAGACGATTGAAATGGATATATTATTTGCCTACATCGGAGTTTGTATGCACGAGATATGAAATAAGCAAAGAGGCAATTAGATGATGATGTCACATGGGTCAGCAATCCGGCATAGTCTACAAAAGCACCACGAGCTTGACGCGGCAGCCCAGCGATCCGCCAGCCACCGGAGCAGCCCAGGCAGCCCACCAGGCCACCGGCCCACGCGAGCCAGCGCGGCCCACCCAGGCAACGGCCCACCACGCCGTCCACGCACGCACGCGCGCGTGCTGCGCGGGACGCGCAGGTGCGGACCGCGGCCGGGGGCACGTGGCACGCCGGGAGAGGGCGGCGTACGTCGGTTCGCCGGCTCGCTCTAGTTCGCGCCCGAGCCACCCGCCTTATCTCTTGTTAGCACCGGTTTTCGCATGGTTCACGTGGTTCAGGCCCGGTTCTCTGGCCTGGGATCCGGTTCTGTGCCGGTTCTCTGCCACCGCCTCAGGCCTGGCGCGGCGAGCGCCGCCTGGAAGGCGGTTGCGCCCAGAAAGAGGGGAGGTCCTCCACTCTCCCAAGTCTCCTCCCCCTATAAATAGAAGCCCATTCCTCACTTCAAAACACACAAGAGAAGAGCTTTGAAGAAGCGAAGCGCTGCCACTATTATAGTTAGAAAATAGGGAGAGAGAGTTGAGGTGAGAGTTCCGGGAGGCGCCGGAGTGTCGGCCCCTCCTCTAGCTCGTGCCTCGGCGGATGCAGCTCCTCTTCTAGCAGCTACATCCGGGTCTTGTTCGGTAACTCTGGTCTCCTCTAATTAATTAAGCATTATTTATTTCTTGTCTTCGTCTTATCGTTTCTCGTTCATATCATAGTAAGTTTATCTTGCTCTGAGTGATTGCTTTGCTTGAGCGCTGAGTAAAGTAGTGATCAATAGTGTAGGCGCGATGCCTAGATTTGAGGTTACCTTGAAATACACCTAACCCCACGGACTGCTTGTGGTAGCTGGCGGGTAGTGACAGCCCCGTCCGGCCTCTGTATTCCACCACGTGAGAGTGGCAAGTCCTGTAGGCATCGTAAGAGTGGTGTACGTAACGGCTCCCTTCTCACCCCTTTTCGTAGCCGGAGTGTGCATCCCCCGATCAAGACAAGTGCAAGTAATATCCTAATCGCTTGATTAGTTGAGAGAGCCGAAGTCCCGTATCAAGTACCCTCTCTACCCTCCTATCGTTCATCTCTTTTCTCTTCGTCGTCAACCTTTTATCCGCACTTTCCCCCAGATGAATTAGCTTAGGACTAGAGTACTTCTCGTTCCCCGTGGAAATCGATACCTTGGAATACTCTCGGGTGAAAGCTACATCGGTATCCGTGTGCTTGCGGATTTATCTGTGATCGTATAATATACCAACAAGCTTTCTTGCGCCGTTGCCGAGGATATAAACCTAGTGCAACGCTAGAGAGTGTCAACAAGCTTTCTAGCACCGTTGCCGAGGATATAAACCTGGTGCGACGTTAGTAAGCATCAACAGTTGCCCAGCTCTATTTGTGAAGAAGAAAGATGGCAGCTTGAGGTTATGTGTGGATTACCGACCTCTCCATGCGGTAACAATCAAGAATAAATATCCTTTACCCTGCATCGATGTTCTTTTCGATCAGTTGGCTGGAGCCAAGGTTTTCTCCAAGATTGATCTTGATCGGTATATCATCAAATAAAGATCAGGCCATGTGATATTCCCAAAATAGCTTTCTCCACCCGATACGGTCTTTATGAGTATCTGGTGATATCCTTTGGTCTTACCAATGCACCCACTTATTTCATGTATCTCATGAATTCCGTATTCATGACGGAACTGGGCAAGTTTGTAGTGGTATTTATCGATGATATTTTAATCCATTCCAAGAATGAATAAGAACATGCAGAACATCTTCGAATTGTTTTATAACATTTGCGAGATCACAAGCTTTATGCCAAGTTCTCCAAATGTGAATTTTGGTTGGATAGTGTGAAATTTTTGGGGCACACTATTTCCAAGGAAGGCATATCTGTGGATCCTAGCAAAGTACAAGAGGTTATGGATTGGAAACCACCCAAGACCGTACATCAAATCCGCAGTTTTCTGGGTTTAGCAGGCTATTATCATTGTTTCATTCCGAATTTTTTAGGATCGCTAAATCTATGACTGAATTGTTAAAGAAGGGAGTCAAGTTTGTGTGGAGCGAAGATTGTGAAAAAGCTTTCCACACGTTGTGGCAGCATTTGACTACAGCCCCAGTGCTAGTGCAACCGGATAATTCTAAACCGTTTGAAGTCTTTTGTGATGCTTCGGGCACTGGTCTCGGTTGTGTTCTTATGCAAGAGAATCGAGTCATTGCCTACGCCTCATGATCGCTTTGACCCCATGAAGTGAATTACCCAACCCACGATCTTGAGCTAGCAGCGGTTGTTCATGCTCTCAAGATTTGGAGGCATTATCTTATGGGAAACCGTTGTAATATCTTTACCGATCACAAGAGTCTTAAATATATCTTCACCCAATCGGATTTGAATATGAGACAAAGAAGATGGTTAGAATTGATAAAAGACTATGATCTAGAAGTACACTATCATCCTGGAAAAGCCAATGTTGTTGCAAATGCTCTTAGCCGTAAGGTTCACTGCAACTGCTTAACCGTGGAATCATATAGTGAGACTTTATGTGAAGACTTGAGGAAACTTCGATTGGAAATTGTAGAGCAAGGAAATTTGAATGCTATCTCTGCTGAGTCCAATCTATATGATAGAATCATTTTGGCTCAACTCAATGATGAAGGCGTCCAGCTAATAAAACAGAAATTAGCTGAAAGAGACCCCAAATATAGTTGTTTCCATAAGGATTCAAAAGATGTAGTGTGGCTTGAGCAACGTCTTGTAGTTCCTGCTGATCCGGAACTCAGAAAGGAAATTTTTGACGAAGCTCATCTTTCCAAATTCGCTATTCATCCCAGAAGCACCAAAATGTATCAAGATTTGAGGAAAAACTTTTGGTGGTTAAACATGAAGGTAGACATAGCTAAATATGTGGCAGAGTGTGATACTTGCCATCGAGTTAAAGCCAGCCATTTGAAATCAGCCAGTGTGCTTCAACCGTTGACCATACCTTTGTGGAAGTGGGATGACATAAGTATGGATTTTATTGTGGGTTTAGCCCTGACTGCCAGAAAGAAGGATTCTATCTGGGTTATAGTGGACCGATTGACCAAGACTGCTCATTTCATCGCAGTGCACACCACTTACTCCGTTCAAGATTATGCAGAACTCTATGTCGATCAAATAGTGCGCTTACACGGGATTCCCAAAACCATTGTTTCTGCTCGAGGTACCCAATTTGTGGCTCGTTTTTGGGAACAATTGCATGAATCTTTGGGAACCAAATTGATTCGTAGTTCAAGTTATCATCCTCAGACTGATGGTCAGACCGACCGAGTCAATCAAATTGTGGAAGACATGCTGAGAGCAAGCATCATGCATTTTGATAAGAGTTGGGACAAGTGTTTATCGTTAGCAGAATTCTCTTATAACAATAGTTATCAAGCTAGTTTGAAGATGGCACCATTTGAAGCTCTTTATGGATGAAGATGCTGAACTCCTTTGAATTGGTCGAGCGGGAGCGACGCTCTTTGGCCCAGATTTAGTTCAAGACGCAGAAGAGAAAGTGAAAGTGATCAGAGAAAATTTGAAGTTAGCTCAAATGAGACAAAAGAGTTATCATGACAAAGGGACAACACCCCGACATTATGAAGTGGGTGATTACGTATATCTCAAGGTGTCACCAACCAAAGGTGTCTGATTTGGTGTCAAAGGGAAATTATCCCCACGTTACATTGGCCCATACGAGATCATCGAGGTATGTGGACCAATCGCTTATCGCATCCGACTTCCGGATCGATTCTCGGTTGTGCACAATGTGTTTCATGTGACACAATTGAAGAAAGGTGTGAAGGTACCCGAGACAGAGGTAATCACGGAAGCGAATGCTTGGATCGAGCCAGATTTTTCAGTTGTCGAGCATCCGTTGAGAGTGTTAGATCAAAAAGAAAGAAAAACCAGGAGACATACCGTGAAGATGTACAAGATACAATGGAGTCACCATACTGAAGAAGAAGCTACTTGGGAGATCGAGCATTTTCTCAACACCAAGTATCCGGGTTTTCTGCAATCGCGAAACCGTAAGAACCTTACCCCTGCTTTTGTCTTTAATTTTCGAATCTCGGGATGAGATTACTTTTAAGGGGGGTAGGCTGTAACACCTCAGGTGTTTAAATACCTTTAATCAAGTCAACACTCATTAGTGGTCAAATCCGAGTCAAACCGCCAGTCAAACCCTAGCGTCCTTACCACACTTCTAGAACTTTTGGCGCGTTCTCCCAAAATTTCTTAAACACTTCACTTTTGGCCAATATAAATGTTGTAGGTTAGATCCTAGGACACAACTTTCATAATTGACGACATTTCAAATTTTGAAGATTTGAAGCTCAAAAACTCAGTCAAAGGCCAAATGAATAGTGTTTTGAGCCGTGCAAATGCTGAATTTCACGCTGCGTTCCAAAGCCGAACCAATCACCAAACCATATGTCGGCCTTTGCGAATGTTGTAGAGGATAGTTGGAACTTCAACTTTGCTCTTCAAAGTTGTTGCGGCACAGTTCAAAATTTTAGAGCAAATTGTGGTCAAGGTCCGGACCGCGCCCTCAACTCCCCACGGTGGCCGGCGACACGTGGCCTGTGGCCCACGAGGGTCGATGCGCCCGCGTGGCGGGCGGCGGTGGGCCACGCGCCCACGTCCCCGCCGGCCGCCGAGTGCTGGCCACAGCGCAGCCTGACGCGGACCCCTGTCCCGCCACGCCGTGCCGGCGCCGTGACCCGCCCTCTGCAATCCCTTCACGGTGAAGGCATGGACATCCTCTCCCACTCCCTTGGCTATAAAGCAGCCCCAGGCCTCCTCGCGCGAGCACGCCGCGCCGCGCCATTGCCGCCGCCGCCTCGAGCTCCCACCTCCAGCCGCTTCCGCTGTCGTCCAGCGCCACCAGGAGCTCCCCTAGGCCCCACTCGATCTCCCCGGCCCGCTTGTTGCGTGCGCCGGAGAGGCCGCTGCCGCCGCCGCCTGGCACCGCCGAGCCCCCTCGCCGGCCCCTTCCTCGACCCATTCGAGCCATAGAATCGAGCCACAGGTGAGCACCGCTTTCCTTCCCGCCTTGAGTGCCGCGAGCTCACCTGGATTCGGCCACCCGCCGCCCTCGGGGACCCAATTGCAACGATCTTAAAACGTTTAAGGTCTTTTCTGTGAACCAGGGTCTTATCTATAAGGAATCGAATAGTTCCAGGGACCTTAATATAAATAGATTCTTATGGTTTTGTTTGATTTTGGCCAGAGCTTAGAAAAATCGTAGAAAATCACAGAAAGTTCAGAAAAATACCAAACCAATTTTTTTGGTTTCCTTGGGAGTAAATCTACAACTTTCACAAAGCATGACCATACCTTTTGAGTGATAGTTTTTGCATGAAAAATTGAAATCAGTTTAACCTAGATCTGTTGTATTTCAAAATCTACAAGTGCTCTCAAGCTGAATTTTGGATATGTTGTGAGACATTCCATGTCTAGGCTTTGCACCAAAATTTGCAGAAAGTTACTGTGTAGATCTTTTAATCTGATTTATTTTGTATTTAAGATAAATCTGCCTTAATGATTTTTGTAGCTAATAAATAGATTTTTGTGCTCAACTTCTGGATATGATCTTTTTATGCCTAAATACACCTTTGGTGAATTAATCATGATTTTATAAATACCATAAATATTTATTCTTGATTTATGCTTAGTTTTAAATGTAATTGCATAGTTCAAGATCTAGAGTAGCTCTTCATGTGTTTGTTGATTTCCTAGCCTTGATTTGAGTTAGAGAACCAGTGGGAGAAAGTTGAAATCCATTTGTTGCTTAATTATTTTTATATGCATTTATCTTGCTTTGGTAACTAAAACTTGTCATTTTTGGTATAATTAATTTATAGCTCATGTAGATGTGAATTCTTGTTCAGTGGCCTTATCTAGGTCTATAGAGCTTCAGAAACACCACCCACTGCATTTTATGAATTTATTTTATGAATAAAAACAATGGAGGCCAATTGAAGCTTAATATTAAATTAAATTGGAAAACCACCAACTACACACCTAATGACCCTATGAATGTGGTGTGAAGCATGCTAAGAAGCTTAAGACCAATCCCTTGCTGTTTGGTGAGAATTAAATTAATTAATTGTATAAATATGTAAACAGTCACTATTAAAAAGAATGAATAATAATGCACCGCATAACATTCCTTTAATAGAAAGGATTTACCAAATGTGTGTTTGTCAAGGTGAATATGGCCAACCATACTCTTCATGGTTGTCAAATGTTGTTTTATAATTAATTAAATTAACACCGTTAATTAAATCTTGCATTTGCATCCTCGTGTAGATCTTCCCGACGGTAGCGTGCGCTTGTGCTTAAGGAGAGCGGAGGAGCCGACGGAGACGCGTACTACGTCAGTAGAGCAAGACACTGGACCAAAGTCCAGAAGGGCCCAAGGCCAACCTTGCCGACGAAGGCAAGCCCCGGATCATTAACCCTTCTTTTTAAAATTATGCAACTACCTTTGCTATGTTTGTGCATTTACGTTTCAGGAGTTAAGTGAAACCCTAGATGCATGATCCCTAGGTACCTATGTTCTTTTACTAGTATGCTAGGTCAATAGCTGCTATGCTATAGGACCGGCAAAAGTCGAGTGATGTTCGTCACTCGCGAGAATAGGTTCTTATGTTGGAATCATAAGATCTTTATAAATGGATTGCTCATGTGGTAAGAGCATGGGATTTGGGCTCATCTGGCTTTCGTGGGCTAAGCTTTTGAACGTACTAAGCACTTGCCGGGAATGGGACCGGTAAACCTAGTACCTGATGGACATGACAAGGGAACCTTTCCCTACTACCCCTAGGACACATGATGTGTCCCCCTACTTCCAACAGTGGGGTACATGTACGAGTCTGGGCGGTCCGGCATGACGTATCAGTAAGCCTTGTACCGAGGATTGTAGGTTTCGATCCCGACCCGGAGAAAGATGGGAACTGCGCATACCCGCTCCGCTTTTGTTTGGATTTTCTTGGGGTATGCATTCTTCTGTGTATTTAGGTTTACCTTGCAAGGTTATTAATCGATCGATCGTCGACCTCTCACCGTTATCTGAGACTGCTTAATCAACTGGCCATGATATCCCTTAATGATGGAACTATGTGAATATTGCTGCGTGGATTAATTGTATTGTACAATTCTTGATTGCAATAGATGGATCACCTTAGAAATGGTAATTAACTAGAATCTAAGCTAAAATATTGAAGTAAGGACCTACTCTTTGTTGCTTTTCAGCAAAAGAACTCCACCGGCCAAAAAGCCTCTCATGTCTAGAGTTTGGTGATGTAGTTATCACCTGACGGTTAAGTCTTGCTGAGTATTAGTATACTCAGCCTTGCTATATAAATGTTGTTGCGTGTTGTTTGGCACGGAGAGATTCCACCATTTGGGAGCCTGGAATGGGTGGATGACGATGAGTGATGGCGTCACGGATGGCCTCCTGTGATGTCTACCATATCGTTAGTTTATTATTTCGCTATTTTCAAACTCTGAACCTTTACTTATCATGTCATGAACCATGGTTTGTAGTAATTAACCTTTCGGGGAAAATTTGGATTTAATTTGTGTATTGTACTCTGGACTCACCTTCGTGTGAGTTTTAATGCATATGTTCGATCCTCTGTGTGTTATCCAAGTGATTTACCGGGCTTTGACCCGGCAACTTATGATGGGATGGTACTTTATTATAGCTTAATGACCAAAGTGGATTGGTTTAGGTGATAGTACGGTATTTTCTCGGGCGGGTTGTCACAGAAAGCCCAACACTTGGAGAGCTTGGTCATCGAAATCAACATTTGCCACAAGCCTCTTCTCAAGGCAAGTGAGCTTCTCCTCCTCTTCCTCTGTCTTGATGATAAAACCATACTTAGAATACCGCGGAGTGTATGGAGGTGGAGCGGATGATCGTGTCGAACGACGAGGTCGGACGGGTGGCTCCTCCGTGCGTCCTTGCGGTTCGGTGAACCGCATGGATGAGCTTCGTGTGGCCCTCATGCCACCGAGGAGCAAGGTGTCACCCCTTGGTGGTGCCGTGTCCTCCTCCATGCTCCGGGGAGACTCGGAGACCCAGTGCGTCCTTGAAGAACTTGTTGACGGCGCCTTCGATGATGAACCCTTCTTCTTGGAGAGGAAGCTAGAGGTTGCCTTCCACATGTTTGTTGCACTCACTCTTAGAAGTATATCCGGGGTTTTGAGCCGGTAGCAAGGCACACAAAGAAAGTGTATGGAAGGGTGAAATTATAGTGGATTTTTGGTGGGTTTGGGTGGGTGAATTGAAACTCGAAATGAATTGCAGGGTTTCTGGAGGTTCTGGACTTGGAGCTTAAGAACACGAAGTAGCAACTAGACTAGAGACTTACCTGAGGAAGACAAGCACCAGGGGGTGGATAAAAGGGGAGGCCGGCCGGCCTGGGCCGACCGGCCTAGGTGCCTTGCTGCACCTCTCAGCTCCATCTTTCTCTAGTGCACTCCATGTTCCTTTGTTGCTTTGCGTCCGCGTGCTCCACGGGGTTGCACCGTCCAAGCTCTCTTGTCCACTCCTTTGCTTGCATGATTGAGTCTCCAACTTGATTGCTTTGCTTTGAGTCACTTCCATGCCTCCTTGCCTCACATGCCTCCATGGGAATCCTGCAAAACAATGTCTTGGCTGCCCCCCATGCTTGTCTTTTGCATGTGCCTTGATGTTAAATGGTGGAGGGGCCTCCCGTGATGCTCATGGTGCTTGTGTGGTTAGGTGAGTTCAATTACCTCCCTCTAATCATGTTTTAATGCTAAGCACTCCTCTAATTTCGAAAAATAAAATTTAACTCAGAGATAGCTATGAGTTCAAATATATTTAGAGGAGTTTTTAAGCATAAAAAACAAATGTAAGTCGAAAAAGTTTTCCGACTACTTTTTATTTTGGTCTCACCGGTATTGATTGCTTCCATTAGTTGAGAGCAAGCTTTTCCCGACTTGATTGTGGGGTATAGGTTTAGGTTCTAAATTTGGCTAAATGTGAGAGAAAGATTTTTGAATAAAATAAAATCAAAAGAGGCCTAGAAAAATTCTAGCTCTAGAGAAACCAAAGGATATGAACTTTAATCAAACCAAAAGCCAAGTTTCCTAGGTTCACGCGAGTCCTACCATAGCGTGGCTCTACTCGTGTGTTTTTAGTCATGAAAAACAAATCAGCCTTAACATCATGAAGAGGGTGAAAGGTTGAGGTAGGTTCTAAAATTTTGGTTTTGGTTTCTCAAAAAGAAGCAAATAATACATATGATGGCTCATGTCATGGGTTTATGATCCAAATAAAATAACCAAACAAAAATTATAACTCTAAACATTATCCAACCACTTAAGAGTTTATAGAATGTCTTGTGTAGCAAATTCTAAAACCAACTTACTTGAAAGACTCGGAAAAATCTTGATCTAGTTGTCCTTTCGGTAGCTTATTCTTGACTCAACAAACGGGTTGCCTCCCGCCTAGCGCTTCGTTTATAGTCCATGACTAGACTTCTTCACTTGTTCTCTTCGGATCAATGCTCTTTGCGGGCGTTGCAATCTTGGGTACCCACTTCTACACCATCTTTGGCTTGGGCGCAGGCTTATTCTTTGGCTTAATCATCTTTTTGGTCTTCGCAGGCGGCTTTTGTTCCTTGATCTTGACGGATGCAACAACTTCTTTGATTCCCTTCGCTTCCTTCTTCTTCGGCTCTTCCTTCTTCCTTGGCTCTTCCTTGCTAAAGTGATGATGAGGTGGAACATATTTAGCATTGATCATGTTGCATACCTCGAAGCGTGGTCGAAACATGAAGGCACTCCTGTCGCCGTTGATGTCGAACTTGATCTCCCCCTTGCCGACGTCGATAGTAGCTCCGACGGTCTTGAGGAAAGGCCTCCCAAGGATGAGCAGCGGCTTCTCCCTTTCTCCCATATCGAGCACCATAAAGTCGACGGGGATGAAGTGGTGTCCGACCTTCACAGGCACATCTACGGCGATGCCCAAAGGATAGCGAATGGAGTTGTCACCCAACTCCAAGCACATGGCTGTATGCTCTAGCTCCGGTAGGCGTAGCTCCAAGGTCGCATAATGCCTTATCAAACTTGAAAGAACCAACGGAACACGGAATCGTCGGGCACCTGGGGTCTCCTTTCTTCTCTAGTCCGTTTGCAATAGCGGCGCTACATTGCTCGGACATCTTGACGTGATCCACCCCGAGTGTTGCTATCTCATACTTGTTTGCAAGTATATCCTTGAAGTAGCGAGAGTACGTAGAAACTTGTGAAGGACCGGAACAGCGAACCAGAGGGGGGAGTGAATGGGAGGCGATAAAAATTCTACTCAAGAATTTGGCCTATGAACCCAAGATCACTCGGATATATACGCAAACTTCTCTTGCGAAATCCACGTAGCCACTGGAGTGCTACTGGACCTAGGAGCAAGATCCAACCAACAGCCTCTGAAAACACGCAGCGGAAAACAACACGAAATAGCTGCTGGAAGCCAAAACTGGTCAGGCCGGTTTCTGAAACCGGTCAGACCGACTCTCTAGGACTTAGCCTCTCACAGGCAGGGGAAACAGGTCAGACCGGTTTGACAAACCGGTCAGGCCGGTTTTGTCCAGGAAATCCCCAAAAGACCTTCGAGACCAAACCTAGCCAAACCACCTCAAGAACCCTTCAACCTTTGAACAAGAAAAGCCATAGCATGAAAGAGACTCTCCTGTCCAAAAACTCTTCACGACAGCCCACTTGGGCTAAACCAGTCAGACCGGTTTGGGAAACCAGTCAGGCCGGTTTTGCTTGGACAGTTGGGAAGAACTCAGCCCGCAGGAAAAACTCCACCTTCACCTCGATCAATTTCCCGATTCGTTCCACGGATTCAAGTGAGACTTTGGGGATAGCTGGGTGTTGACGGTTCAAAACCGTGCTCAAGTTCACCGCAAGCGTACGGGTGACTTGGTGCCTTTTTCACCAAGGAGGGTCCTTCCTAGATTTGTCAATCCAAGGATCGGAAGCAAACTCCTAAGGCTATCCATCTAATCTAATGATCTAATCCTATGTGAAGTGTTGATTGCATAAAGGTAACATACAAACATGGAGACATGTATGGATCTCATCCACCTAGCCATAAAGGTAAACACCAAAGGGTAACCCTAGCCTATCGTCTTCTTGTTTGCCATTCCGGCCAAGGTGACAAACCAATCTAAACCTATAATATGATAAGGAGTACACTCGATATGGAGTAACCCGATATGGAGTGGTCCGATACACGTTCATTCGCCGCTTTCTCCTCCACCGCATCTTGTCACTACGCAAGGATATTCGCGAGCGACAACCTCGGTCCGTGCACTACAACGATGTATCCGCAAGAGATAGACTAACCACCACGATTAGATCTATTCCTACTAAAAACATATGCTAGCTACACATATGGATTAAACACTCAATGATGTAGATCAAAGTAAGACAAGATATGATTACATCACCATCGAATGTTGAAGGTACAAACGACTTGACGAATTCAAGTCGCGACTCCGGAACTCCACCATGGCTTCACCACGCAGGGCCAACCATGGCGGCTAGGGCATGGCCTAGGCCATCTCCTAGGCAACTCGAGGACTTGCGGTGGCCATCGGCTTCCTCCTGGTGCTTCTCCTTCGTGTCGACGGCTCTCTGATGAATGGATGGACGTGGCAGCCGGCGGAGGCAGAGGCAATATATAGAGGAGCACCTAGGTCAAAGGGTGTCGTGAATCGGGCCCGAAACAGGCCAGGCCGGCCCGGTTCGGCCCTGTTTCACTCCCTGATGCTTCTCGGTCAATTGTTGACTTGCTCCCTTCTACATGTGGGCCCTTGACGTTGTCTTCTCCACGGTTTAGATAGAGCTCCTTGTCGCGCAAGCTTCAAAGATCTTCCTGTCAGGGTCCCTAGAGTTTTACGGCTTCATGCTTTGGTCCCTGGGCCATTTGGAGTCATGTTCATGATGTGTCTTGACTTGTGCCGGGCTTCATGATCTTCTCTTGAAGTGCTTGATGAACTTATCCCGAAAGTCTCCTCTTTAACACTAATTTCCTGCGTAAACAATAAACTCAAAAATCGACATGCAAGAGTGAACTTGATACCTCCGGGGGGTTAGTACCATTAGTTAGAATATCAAATACATGCAAATATTGACGGTAAACTCATAGCTAGGTGTACCAAAAGCGACCATCAACACTAGGGTACCTCGAGGACCACCTTTGGCTAGAAGCTCGGTCCCCAAAACCTACCCAATCAAGAGGAAACGGAAGTCAACCCTCAAGAACACCTTTCCATGAACTCCACCGAAATCCACAAAATCGAAGCCGTTTCGGAGGGATTGCTGGATCAAAGTCACCAAGCAAAAAGGCACAAGGACCTCATATGTGACATCCAACAAGAATCCCTCAAAGAAATGCCCCCAAAACTTCACCACGAAAAATACCAAGAAAAGCTCTGAAAATCACCAAAAAGGGAAAATGGGGGAGACACAATCAAGCCTTGAGGAACCACGCCGATCATCTATACATACCATGAAGGTTCAGACAAGGTCTAGCTTGCCTCCCGATCATCCATCCCTCTCTCAAGATCTCACCATGAAGCTCTCAAGCTAGTCCTAGAAATCCTAAAGAAAATAGGAAGGAAAATAGCAAAGGGAAAGTGAGCTAGGGTTTCAACCGATGGCTGCCGTCCTCTCACCACTTGGGTTATATGGAGGCCATCCGAAAGACGAAACTACCCCTATTACATAAACTAGGATACACGCCCACCAAGGGCACTTTGGGAAATTGTCGTCGTAACACCATCGGACGGATGCCCCATGACCGACCCGCATAGCCCTCGACGCAAGCCTTGCGATCCCGATGCGTGTCCTCCGTCAAGCTTCCTAGCGCCTGTGACTAAACCGTCGGACCGGTTTCACCAACCGATCGAGACCGTTTGGCTAGACAGCCACGCCTGGTCTTCGACCTCGGCTTTGTGGCTCAGCCAAGTAACCTAGTGGTTTTCTGGCGAACCACTGCAAACCCCGCGAACTTGATGTAGCCTCCGCCAATCACCACTCATGACTCAGCTCCAACGAAGTCCCAGCTCGACCTTGGTTTTGAGGCTCAATCAAGAAACCGTCCACAACTTCGTCTTGCTATTCTTGCCACCATGCGGCCCGCACTTGACCCCGCTGGCCACCGGGTCCCTCGAACCAAGCCTACTTGTCTTCTCCACACTGGAGGCCTCACCCAACAACGACCTTTCGCGCTTGTTCTTCACCTGCACCAACACCAGTCAAGCCGCAACCTGCACCTGCAATACTTAGCCAAGAGTCAGTCCACACAACGTTGTCAATCACTCATCACACCAGGAAGTGACCATCCACCGGTCCTCGAACCATACATGGCTCTCTACTTGGAGAGCGTCTTCTACTCAAAAAAAACTTGGAGAGCGTCCAATAGAGGCATGTTGATGCTTAACCTACGCACCTCTTCCACAAACTTCTCAAAATGATTATCAAGTTTATCTCGGAAGTAACGTGGCTTGAGTTGCGGCATCTTCGTGTCTTCCCCTGGCATGTTAAACTCAGGTTCTTCGGTAACAATCTCGGTGACCTCCTCCTTAGCAATTTCCTCCGTCTTGGTAGATGGTTTAGGCTTTCTAGCTCCCGCGGGATGTTCCGGATCTTCGGTCTCCTTTCCCGAACGAGTTTGAATGGCCTTCGCCATCTCGGGACTTTGAGGTTGTCCTGGTAGCTTCCCTTCATTAGTGGATAGGCGCCCGACAAGTTGTCCCACTTGTGTCTCGAGCATCTTCATCATGTTGAGAACTTGATGGTTGGAGCTTCCGACCACCTGTCACCTTGCCATTGATGTTCTCCAACACTTTGTCTATCGCTTTGAACTTAGTGACGGTGTCCTTGTTGATCTTAGCTTGCTCATCCATGAAATCCTTCAATTGCATACGAGGAGGAACCGAATTCGGAATGGACGAACTTGCATTAAATTGAGGTCTACCTTGCCTGTAGCGGAAGTTCGTTAAATCTCCCTTCCTCATGTAGTCGAGCATCTTGGCTTTCTCCGGGCAATCCTTTTGGACATGGCCATACTCCCCACACTCTTCACATGTGGATCTTGCTTCGGCAGCCTTTAAGTCTTGAGCTTCTTTCTTTTCTATCTCCATCTTCTCCAACCTCCTCATGAGCGAGTCAATCTTGCCATCAAGAAGGTCCTCCTTCTCCACTTGCAATACTCCTTTGACATTCCCTGTCGGTTGAACCGGAAGTAAGCGTCCGAATGACGCCCATGTATCATTACCCGCGACCTTCTTGAATAAAGTGAAAGCTTTGGTTGGTGTGAGCTCGATGATAGATCCTCCCGCCGATGCATCAATAATAGTCCTTGATGCCATGGTAAGTGCTTGATAGAACTTTTGAACAACATCTTTCTTTGGGAACTTATGATGTGGCACGATCTGAGTGTACTCATCGAAGTGCTTGAAAGCTTCCGATATAGTCTTTGTAGGATATTGAGCAAAAGTAGCAATCTTATTATGCAAGCTTTGAGTCTTACCCGGTGAGTAGTATTTAGGGATGGCAACGGGGCGGGGCGGGTTCGGGGGAGTGCTCTTCGTCCCCGCCCCGACCCCCGAAGTTCAATCCCCGCCCCGTCTCCGAGTTGCTTATCAGGGCAAAAGCTTGCCCCGTCCCCGACCCCGTCGGGGGCCCGAACTCCGTCGAGGATTTGTGGGGATCCCATCACAATTTCGTAAATGTTCATCATGATTTGGAATAAAATGAGATCGTAAATCAATTAGACTCGCAAAACAATCAAGAGAAAGGAATATTGCTCGCTGGTCCAAAACTCCAATCCAACACTTGCGTATTTACAGAAGCAATCTCAGATCAAGCGAAAGCAATAAAGATCAAGAACGAGATGATGGCTATGCCTATGCAGCCAACGTACAGGAGTAGCTTGCTACAAATTAAAATAGTGGACAGCTTGCCCCTTGCCGGAGCCTCCACGGGTGACGAATCTCACATCTCCGTAAGCAGGACGCTCAGACCTTGCTTGCGTGGTGTCAACAGATGCTCCCCTCGCCGGCACCTCAGTGTGTACAGGGATGTGCGTCGACGTGCTCTCATCCTCTCGCCAGATTCCTGCTATACTCGTGAATCGCCTCAGTGGGAGACAAGCAAATCAGAGGAACGGCGGCCGCCACCGACTGATTTGGGGTCGGGGGGAGAAGGGGACTGCAGTTAGGGTTACAGGGAAGTGAGTTTATATATGCGCACGCAATATTGGGCTTTAGATGGGCTGCTAGTGTTAATGGGCCAAACTTCATCTCGGGTCCCCCGTGGTGCCCCGCGGGTGAAAATTTCTCCCGCCCCGCCTTAGCATTTGGGGCCCGACCGCTAGCCCGTAGTTTTAGCCCCATCCCTGCCCTGTTCGGGTCGGGTCTCCGTGGGGATCCGTCCCCACGGGGAAAATTGCTATCCCTAGTAGTATTCCTTCATGAAAGCTCTCATCAAAGCCTCCCAATTTTGCATCGTCTCCACCGGTTGAGTGTAGAACCATTGCAAAGCTTTTCCAAATAGCGAGAATCGAAAAAGCCTTGCCCTTATTTGGTTTTGAGTCACCCCATCCATGTTGAATGTTTGACATAGTTGAATGAATGCTTGGAGGTGAAGGTTGGGATCCTCTTTACCGGTGAATGGTGAATGTTGCACCATGCGGATTGTTGAGGTCTTGATCTCGAATGGCCTTCTAATCTCTGCGAGGTTCAAGATAGGTAGGTCGATGATGTCCGGGGTGCATAGCTCCCCAATTTTGCGCTCCGGCTGCGGTTGTTCTCCCATCGGTTGCGGTTGAAGTTGATTCTCCTAGGGATTGGAGGTGGTGATTCCTTTGGAGATTCTGACGATCCTTCGTCCTCCGCTTTTGGATCTGCAAATTCTAGCTTTTTAGCTTATGCTTCCCGTCTCCTTAGCCTGTAAAGTTTTTCTAGATCATCCACAAAATTTTCGGGTTTGTTGGAGAGGTAGCCGTCCATCTCTTGTTAGGGTTAGCAAAAAACAATATATATACAAAAACAAAAACAAATCTAAGAAAACTAGGGTAAGTCAAAAACTATATTAGATTGATTTCGAGGATAATCAAAAGTTAGTAGATGGAAAAATAAAAATCAAAAGAAAACTGAAAATATTCACAAGAAAATGGCAATACTAGATCGAATCTTGATTGCTTGTTCCCCGGCAACGGTGCTAGAAAAAGGGGCTTGTTGACGGTTTATATTTGTATCAAAGTTCGTTTGGATTTGCAAGTGGACAAATCCTCCGTCATAGTCAAGGGACCCTTCTTCCCTCAAGTGTGAACCCAAGGTATCAAATCCGTGGAACAATGTGCGATGCAAGAATCAATCTAATAAAGCCGAGAACACTTAATCTTCGAAAGGATTGCTTTTGCATCTCATCTAAGAAAACATCAAAAACTCATCTAATCTAAGAAACACCAGAGGTAGCAAGAGATAGAGAGGGGGAGGTAAAACCAATCTAGAGAGATTGGATCTAGCTCTTGTTGAAGTTCCAACCAAAGAAAAAGATAGCAAATCGAATCTCATAAAAAGCCTCTTTAAATCATGGCTTCCGTTCCAACTCCAAAGACGCCCGCCTTTTGGAACCTTCGTCCTGTCACGACGTGCCCCTATTCATGCGGGTTAGCCTAGGGTGAGTCCAAATGACAAGATGAAAACGTTTGGTAGGTCAGGCATGCACCTCTAGCCACTACGGCTACAAGAACACCCTATGCGATCTATCTCGGTAATAGATCGGGGAGAAAGAAAACCCAAACGAAGACAAAGTCTTGGAGAAAGCACTTGATCGCTAAGAATTGGATTGCAATTTGTAAATTCAACATAGTAAATGATACATGGACAAGATCACCACCGGGATCCTACCTTGATCTTGATCCTAGCTCCTGGAACTCCGACGTGGTCTTCCTTGCGTGGTTCCCACGACGGCTAGGGAAACCCTAGTCAACTATTTCGACCCTTTCCTCTCCGGAATGGTGTCCCTCTCTTCTCTGCTCTTTGACGGTGAATGACGAATGGTACGATCCGTGGCTCTTCGTACGTGGACTATAAATAGCAGGGCCTCGGCTAGGTCAGGCGTGAATGGGGCCGGAATGGGGCCGGCGGCTGGCTTGGGGCCCGGCCGGCGGCTTCCTCCTCCGTCGGGGATGCTTCTCGTGTCTTCTGGAACCTTCACCCTTCTGCATGTGGGCCCTTGGCGTTAGTTTCTCCGCGGTTTAGATAAGGCTCCTTGTCGCGCAAGATTCAACATTTTCTGTCCAGGTCCTCGGGATTTCCTGCCTTCACGGTTTGGTCCTTGGGCCTCTTGAAGTCATGTTCACTTCATATCTTGACTTGTACCGGGCTTCATGATCTTGTCATGAGGTGCTTGATGAACTTTACCCGTAAGTCTTGCATTTAGCGCTAAAGTCCTACATAAACAATAAACTCCAAAAATGACATGCAAGAGCGAACTTGTTATATCAAGGGGGTTAGTACTAATGGATAAGATATTAAATTAATGTCAACACCGAAGGTAAGCTCATGGCTAGGTTGACAAAAATTCACCGTCAATAGTTTTCTTCTCATTTCTCGTGCTAAATACCTGCATTCAACTTTGCATTGCCACTTGTGGAGTTTGTTAGTTTAAGCTCCTATTCTACTGTGGATGCATGGTTCTCATGATAAAATGCATGAATTGACGGCCTCAAAATAGGTACTTAACAGCCATCAACAACTCCCCCACACTTGACCTTTGCTCATCCCGAGCAAAACGGAAGAGATCAAGTGGGTTAAACCAAAGGTATGAAACAAGCATAAGAGTTATTACGGGTCATACCTTGCTCTTGTGAACTCTGTGGAGTGTCTACCATGCTATCTTGGGTAGTTGAAAAGAAGAACGACCATGAATCGAGTCACTTCGGCATCTGTGGTTAAGAACTTGGGGGTTCTGATAATTTTAAAGAGAAACTCTGCTTTGCTTCCTTATTTGATGCTCTCGGATTGCTCAATGTGTATATGTCCTCACCAAGACATTAGTCTGCCTTAAATTCATCCTACTTCTAATAATGGCTTATGTGGAGCTCAAGGTAGGGGATGAATGATAAGGCATACTTGCATCACATATATTGCAAAGTCAAAAACCGGATCCAAGGAGAAAATCAAGTCGTACAATCAGATCAAGACGTGCACGTATATATATATATATATATATATATATATATATGGTGAGTATGGTAAGGTGGATACTAGGCCCGGAATGGGTGTTAGATATTACCATATATGATGGATGTTGTGGTGATGGTGAATAGGATGACAACTCCTTTTTGTGTGATTCTCTCTCTCATAAACTCTTTTGAGGACATGGCTATATATATGTATATGTATTTTTTTCCTTGGACCTCCATGGGTCCAACCTCTTCTTTTTTATAGACATGTCTCTCTTGTAGCATAACTTGGAGAAAGAGACCAACATCTATGGTGGAGTGTTTATTCATAGAATGGACGGATGATATAATGCTAGCTAACTTCCAGTGTGGAAGCATAGCAAGGGAAAAAATGGTGTGCACATGAATCTTGATCATGAAAGCATGAAAAGAATTCTCACAAGGGTCACAATAATTTGACAAAGCTCAATGCAATAACAAGCAGCATATGAGTATAGGTTTTCAACTAATATATCATATGGCTCTGGTAGGACTGTGGGATATCAGAGAGGAGCTTTGCAAGAGTTTTTTTAAATAAACCCAAGGACGTTAAACCATCAGAGCAAAGGTCATATCATCGGGTCATATCTCACTTGTCAACCACTTAGATAAACATGTTGTTCCTATGATAATATTGTTCACAAGCATCAACGTCATAGATGGGGAATAAAACTTATGCAAGTCAACCATAGGTAGCAGGGTGAGCTCAACCATGGATTTCATGAGTTTGATTGTAGAGGATTTATAAATATAGAGCATAACAAACTTAGAAATCATGGTCAAGTGAAATAGAGATGCAAACCAGTGTTGTTTATCTGTGCAGACCATATAGGGTTTCTTGTAATGTGCGAGGGTATGCGTCCCGTTCAAGTTCTCTAAACCTGGTCGGTCGTCAGCGCTTGTGTGAGCATGGTGTGGGTGCAAAAATCCATCGTGTTCGCGTTTGGAGAGTTGAGGCTCTCCCCACACTATCTTGTACCTAGGTGTTGTTCTTCGAGACAAAAATAATGACTAACACACATGGGACTTGACCGGGTTACATGACCGGTAGAGCCAAATTATTTATTCAAATCAACTAATGAAATAGGCGCTTAGACACATGATGAAAATAAAATTATTCGAAGGGAAATAATTTAAAGGGAAATAAATCAAGCCTAACTAAGCTCCTAAGGGGGAAAATGGGGCACAACCCTCTACTCAGCAAAAAGGGCTTCCGGACCCTCAACCTCAACTAAACGCCTCAGCTTGGCGTTCAACTCCTCACTAGTCTTGAGGAAAAGATCCTTGAGTTCCCTATACTCCTCCCGCTGCTTCCTCACAATCTTACTAGTATGTCAGACTCGAGGTACAGCTCGGTCAACTCATCTGCCAATTTGCCAAGCTCCGTCTCCGAGCGCGGTGGGTATGGCTTAGGTACCCCGCAACTATCTTTTGGGGTCCTCACCCCAAAGATCCGGAACCTGGTCTCGGGCTGTGGAAACTCATCCCACACATTCTGCTCATGCCTGTGGTGGAAAGGCTCGCCATCTTTACTGAAAGGGATCCAACATAGCGTTCTCCGAGCTTCAACGGTGGGCCCGGATAGTCATCATAGAGCACCTTCTTGCCCGACCTAGGGGCTGGTTTCCTCCCTAGGGCAGTGAACAGAGAGTAGTGACCAGCGAAGGTCAGGGGTCAGGATGAGCCACGCCTGGCTAGGGGCTCTGTCGAGTCTCTAGTAGCGCTTCTCATCTTTCTACCCCGCTCCGGGGTCACCAAATCGTCCTGAGTCCCATCCCATGGGTGGAGCTCCTCGCCTCCAAGATCATAGATGGAGATGAAGCGAGGGGACTTCTCCCCTTCAGCACTGTAGAGGGTCTTCAGCCAACGAGGGTGCATGACGTCCTTGCCGTCCATGGCGGCGGGAGCGGCGTTGGTGAGGGGGGATTGAGCAAAGGAGATGGGAGCATGACTCAAAACTCACCACATAGCGAGGAAAGGGTTTTTGGAGGACGAAGAAGTGCAGACTGGAAAGATGAGAGGTGGCGGTGCTCCCCTTGGGTCGGCCGAACCCAGGGGTCAGCCGAACCCATATGGGCTCCGCTGGGCCTATCCTTTGGCCTATGGACTCTTACAGGGCTTAGTTCCGCTGGATCAGGGGCTCCACCAAGTCTAAGGTCAGGGGCCTTGGGAAAGCTAGAGTGGGGCTAAGGGCATATAATTACCTTTGCCCCAATCAACTTTGGCTAAGCCTCTTTTATTAAAACTATTTTCTTGGCTTAAGTTGGTGGTTTTACCTGGACTCATACCTAGATGAAGAACGTTGTTGCCCTTTTTATGCTTACGCCATCCATTCTCCTCATTTATCTGCATGGTTAGTTTTGAGAGAATACCCGAAGGATAGTTTCTCTGAATAAAATACAAAATGAAGTATCTGGGAAAAATCTTGCCTTGGGGTATCTTATGATGTATGTCCTCCTTGCATGTTTTCTTGATGATATATATAATTTTTCTTTTCCTTGCAAGGTTAGTGCATGGATACGATGCAAGCTGCGTAGATATGATAAGGATCAACTCCCACAACCATCCTAAGGAGACTATGATGGGTAACCTCGGGAAGGCTGTGCAGCTAGCAAGGCTATAGCACTACGGACGGGAGTCCATAGAGATGATGAAGGTGAGCACGAGATCTGGGCATGAAGCCAAGAGTTCGCGCTATAAGAGTGAAGTTTTCATCTCTGGCAAGTATAACTCAAGAATGTTCGGGCCCCAGATTACAAGAATGTGGTTCTATGGGTCAAACGAACATTTTAAGTGACGAACCAAAAGTAACGAACTTGCTAGTTCATTCTCTCCTTAGGTGGACATAGTTTCACACCCTCACAAATGTGAGGATGACACATAAGTCAACCTATGCTTCCAATGGGGGCACATAAGGTAAGAGTGTACTCATACTCCCATTAGGCATCAATTAAGTCAAGAAGTGAAGAGTAGGATTTAGGTTCACTTGACTTGATTGGCATCTGTCACAATTGAGCTCAAGGTAATAAAAATGGATTGCTCAATTTGACCGGTATAATGTCGTGCTTCCTTAGGCTAGAAATATGGAAGTTTATGGACTAGGGGCCAATGTCTTGGTCGAATCCTTGGTGTGGCGGCACCTCAGATTGAGCTTTGTCATGAAGCACAAAATGCCTATCGTACCCTCCCCTGGAAGGTCATAATTAAGGTTGAAATAGTCATTCTCGCCAGGAATGATCATTCTCCCCCAACTACTCCTTCCTCCCCTTCCTTCTAGACTAAGTCTCAAGGGACGACCTTTAAGAGAAGAAACGATAGGGGAACCTAAAGGCAGAACTTGCACTAGGCGCTCTTTCCCATAGATTCTTGCTAGTCAGTAATGATATCTTCGGCCAGAGCGAAGAGAAGGTTGGAATGTAAGCTCGAGCTCTCCCGAAGATGGATCTAGGCAACTTGAGATCATCTCTTTTAGCTACTTTGTCACCCGAGATAGGCGGGGAACTGAAATCTCGGATTTCTCCTAGAATTTCGTTTCCTCGGTCGGACTCTAGGAACACAAAGGAGCCTCCCGAGAGGGTGGCAAGTCTCATGGAACTATCCTTCCATAAACCAAACTAGAAATGCTGTAAAAGCACTGGGTTGGGTAAACCAAGAACTGGGTAGGTCTCGACCAAAGAGGCAAAATGATGCCATGCCATTCCTAGTGATTCCTCCTCTCCTTGTTCAAAACTGAGGATCACCGTTCTTAGGGAAATGATACGCCATAATGGGAAGAATCGGGAGCAGAAAGCTCCTCTCAAGCTCTCCCATCTAGAGTGGTCAGTCCCAAAGTAACGATACCACGTTCTCGCCTTCCCAGAGAGGGAGAGCAGGAATAGGTTCCTCTTATGAACATCTTGTGTCATCCAGGTTCTACCCTAGCTGCAACACAATTGCTAAAAGTTTCACACCTGGTCGAAGAGGTTCCCATGACTCATCCCCAAGAAGGAATTCTCCTGAACTAGCTTCATGAAAGATAGGTGAATCAGGTAAGGTGATAATGGAATGGGTCCTAAAGAGGACGGTTCTCCAGATTCACTCATGATGGGCGGAAGGTGTGTACGAGGATAGCCTTCCACGGATAACGGGGGCAGAGGTAGAAATAAATGAAAAACAAAAGATACGAGGATAGACGGCTTCATAGATTCACGACAACCGTTCCCCGTCAACGGTGCTAGAAATGCTTGTTGGTATTTCTTAACGTTACCACTACGGCACCGAGATAGCGTGAGCGTGTAAGAATCACCGGGTATCTTGGCGGTGCGAATGAATAATGAACACACAGATACACATTGTAGCACTTCAGCTAAGGAGTATTCCAAAGGGTATCGAATCCAAGGAACAGATGGGGAGCTCTATGAATGAATATCCAAGGACACAGAATCCCTGCTAAGGTAGATTGGGAGATGAGGAGTCTCCTATGGGTATTGATTCTAGAAGGGCGCAAGCATGTGATAAGGACACTCGCTTTGGGCGCCGGCTACCTCCTGGCTCTAACAGTTGGTTTCGGCATGTAGCTCTATGTTGTATCAGAACGTGGAGGAGAACAAAGGGTCAAACGGCTGTCACTACCGCGGCCTACCTCATGACAAACCGTGGGATACAGGGCAGACGAAGGATAACTGATGATCTGGACACCACGTCCACACCACTAATCACTACTATAGCACGACTATGTCTGACGTCCCATAGCAATACAATAGCACTCCGTATAAATACGGAGCTACGAACCCACGAGTACGGGTTAGACCTCACTCATCATGGAATCAAATAGGCGACAAGAGATATGAATGATACTTTGATCTAAATCAGATATGCATGAGTGTCCACTATATTCTAATTGAAAAACAATCATACAAACGGATAGACTACTTATGTAACTTCTCCACAAGGATCGAAAGGGGTCGTGCTACTAGAACACAAGCCTAGGATCAAGAACGGATGAAGAACACAAGAACATATCACCTATGCATGAATGTCACTTTAGTCTAATTGGGATTTACTAAAATACTCACTTTAGTCTAAATGAAGAACGACATCATCCACGAGGTACAAGGGGACGATGAATGATGAACGGATCATCACCATCTCACCTCTACTCATCCACACACTCCCTCTCTACCTAGCACCACCTAGTCTAGATGTTCCAAACACACACACCCATGGGGAGGTGAGGTTTCACCTCCACCAAGAGCGGATGAGAAAGGAGAGAAAAGGTAAAGGTGAGAAGTTGCCTTCAAGTGTGTTGTCCTCTTCCTACCCCCTCCCCTTCTATTTATAGGCTCACACACTGGCGCGAGAACACCCCGAGCACCCCCGGAACGGGCCTAGGATCCAATCAGGAAGCACCACGTGGAAGTAGATGGTGAGGGGAGCCAAAGGCGGTTCGGCCGATCCAAGGGATCGGACGACCCCGTGGTGGGCCCCCTCATGTTGTGCTTCCTCGTGGTGGCTGGCATGTGGGCCCTTAAGGTGGTTCCCGGTGTCCATGGTGTTTTGACGCGGTTTGGGCACGTTTGTGGGTCATAGGATCCATGTGATGCATGCGTGGTGGCTTCTGATTCGTCGGGTCTTCCTCTCTTGGATTGGTGACGTCATGGATCTAGGGGGTGCCTGCATGGCAGCCCCTCATTGGCAGAGCCTGACTTGCTTGGATCAAGGAGGTGTGTTTTCTTCTCATTTATTGTGCTAAATACCTGCATTCAACTTTGCATGGCCAATTGTGGAATTTGTCAGTTTAAGCTCCTATTCTACTGTGGATGCATGGTTCTCATGATAAAATGCAGGAATTGACGGCCTCAAAATAGGTACTTAACAGCCGTCAACAACAGATCGAGTGGTTCTACATCGGCAATTAGAAGTTGGAACCGCCGAAGCGAGCTGGACACATGCCAGTGAGAATCCCAGTGTGGGATATGCAGCCGACCTCCCGAGAGTAGGAACAAGTTGACCTGCTCCTTCTGACCTCCTGTCGAAGACCAAAGGTCTAATGGGAGGTGTTGTGACTTAGCTTTAGCCGACGCCTGGTCCAACCAATCAAGAACCACATCCACTCGGCATACGAGTGCTAGTGCAAACGGATTCAACGCGGGAAGCTATCTGCAAGGTCCTCAAGGAGGAGATGGTTGCTCGCGTGAGCCAATTCTTCTTGTGCTCTGCTATGTCTTATGGTGCCATTTGATCGACGAGGAATGCTCTATATGAAGGGAGCACGCGATTGTCTTCGCATCAACCATCATCACCTCAGAGGTGGGATTGGAGGTTTGGTTAGGTCAACCTTCTTCTGGCTGCCTCAGGTCCAGCATCTTCAGGATGGCTTGCGCAGTTCTTGAACGAATACACCAATCGGAACCAGAGCGTATTTGGAACCTAGCTATGACAAGACATCCGGCGTTGTTCTCCGAGGCACATAGTGGACCTCGAACCAGTCAAAGTGGGCTTCGAGCTAGCGGACCTCTGCGTAGTAAGCTCCATCGTCTCTTTTACGTAGTCCCAATTATTATTGACCTAGTACATGACGATCTTGGAGTCCCCGTAGGCCAAGAGGTGCTTGATTCTGAGGGACACAGCTATGCGTAGCCCATGGATGAGGGCTTCATACTCCGCCCCGTTGTTAGAGGCTTTGTAGTGGATCTGCAGCACATACTTGAGCTATTCTCCGAGGGGAGATATGAACATGATGCCAACACTGGCCCCTTCAAGGTTGAGGGCACCATCGAAGTACATTGTCCAGTGCTCAGGCTTCTCTGTGGGAGGCGGCTGCTGGATCTTTGTCCACTCTGAGACGAAGTTGGTGAGGATTTGTGACTTAATCGCATGTCTTGGGAAGAACTCGAGGTCGTACTCTCCCAACTCTATAGACCACTTGACAATGCGATAATTAGCATCGTGACTAAGCAGGATCTCCCTAGCGGGAAGCTAGAGATGACCCGTATCTTATGGGCTTGGAAGTAGTGCCGGAGCTTCCTCGACGTGATGAGGAGGGTGTAGAGCAGCGTCCGCGTGTACCGTGGTTTGGTATCGGCGAGTACTTCGCTGACGAAGTAGACAGGTTGTGCAAAGTTTAGGGATAGCCAACCTCTTCTCATTCTGCAATGAGAACTATGCTGGCGATGTTGGTAGTTGTGAAGATGTATAACAGATGAACTTTTTTGTCGGCCGGGACCGTCATCACCGGGGGGTCATGAGGGATAGCTTGAGCTGATCCAGTGCCTTCTGAGCATCATCACTCCATGCGAACTTATCCACCTTTTTCAATAGTTTGAAGAAGGGCAGACCTTTTTCCCCGAGCTTGCTGATGAAATGACCAAGAGCCGTCATCATACCCGTGAGCTTCATGATGTCTTTCTTTCCTATAGGCACCCCCATGTTGTGGATGGCGTCAACCTTGATAGGGTTAGCTTTGATGCCTCTGTGGCTGACTATAAAGCCCATGAGCTTTCCAGAGGGGACACTAAAGACGCACTTCTATGGATGCTTCTACCGTGAAGGTTGGCAAAGGTCTGGGCGAGGTCGTCGATAAGCTTTTCCTTCTCTTTGGTCTTGACGACCACGTCATTGACATAGACTTCAACATTGTCGTGGAGCTGAGACTCTAGACACTTCTGAATCGCCTTCTAGTACATGGAACCATCATTTTTCAAGATGAACTTCATGAATTTATTGCAATAGATACCATGGGCGTTATGAACACCATCTTATCCTAGTGGGCGGACTTGATGGCTATCTGGTGATAGCCAGAGCAGCAGTCTAGGAAGCATAACAGGATGCTACCAGCCATGGAGTCCACAACTTGATCGATGCACGGAAGAGGGAAGGGGTCTTTAGGGTAGTGCTTGTTGAGATCGGTGTAACGATACACATTCTCTAATCACTGTCTTCTTAGGTACAAGGATCAGGTTTTTGAGCCAAATTGGGTGTTTACATTCACGAATAAATCGAGTAGCTAAGAGCTTTTGGACTTCTACCCCAATGACCTCCTTGCGATTTTTGGTGAAACGACGAAGCTTCTACTTGATAGGTCTTGCCATCTTGCTTACATCCAAGGAGTGCTCAGCCAGCTTCCAAGGGACATCGGGCATATCTGATGGACTCCATGCAAATATTTCCGCGTTATCCCGGAGGAAACTAGTGAGCACGAGTTCCTATTTGGTGTGCCGAGGCACCTTCTTCTTCGTCAGCAGGCCGACGCCCAAGACCATAGACATGCGCTTCTATCGTGCACCTCCAAGGTCTTGGGGTTGATCTTCTTGGCCTCGACCAACATGTCGGTGGCTTGAGTGAGTAGGCGAGGATCTTCGTGAGCTCTACGCCTTGTCGTCACACTTGTAGGAGGTCTCGGCGTCACCAGAGGCGGAAAGGATCCCATTCGGCATAGACATCTTGACGACGAGATATGTAAAAGTCTTGGGATGGCCATGAATATGGCCAACATGGGTTGACCCAAGATGGCGTGGTAGGATATCCTGAAGTCCGCTACCTCAAAGATGAGGTACTCCATGCGATAGTTTTGGATGGTCCCGAAGGTAATCGGCAAGGCCACGCGCCTATGGGGTAGGACCCCTTTCCAGGCACAATCCCGTAGAAGGGTTCGTCGTACGACTCCATCCGCTTGAAGTCGAACTTCATTTTCTTCAAGTTCTTGGTGAAGATGATGTTCAAGCCGCTGCCCCATTCGATGAGGGTCTTGGACAGGAGGGTGCCATCGACCATGGGTCAAATGACCAGTGGGTAGGACCCGAGGTCTGGTATGTGCACCCAGTGATCTTCCCTGGAGAAGGTTATGGGGAACTCCAACAAGCGTAGAGGTGGATGGGCTCGATGCTGACAAGGTGGACTTTACACTCCAGGAAGCACTGTCTGTTGTTACTGTTGGTATTTCTTAACGTCACGACAAATCCGCAAGCGTACAGAAAATACCATTGTAGCACTTCACCCAGTGAGTAGGGTATCGTTATTTATATTTTCCCAAAGGAACAGAGGTGGAATGGTCTACTAGCTAGTCTAGAAGCATGGAGAAAAGGGGAAATCTACAGGATAGGTACAAAGGAAGAATATATTCCGGCTACTACTCGAGAGCCTTCGGATATTAGCTCTACGCCCTAGCCCTAGGTGGGGGGATACCAGGGATGTACGGGGCTGTCACCACCCATACACCTACCCCTCATACTGTTGACTAGGTGTGCAAACAAAGGAGATATATAGCCTAAACACCACATCTATGCTAGCTACCTCGACCCTGACCCCCGTGAGACTCCGTCGACAGCTAGAGTCCTAAGGCCAAAGCCCCCGCCCCAAGAGACGAGCGATGTTCCCGCAAACGAATAATAACAAGAATATAATATTACTAGGTACTCACCACCGAAGAAGTCTCGGGTGCTCGCTCAAGTGCTCGCACCTACCGAAGTACAAGCGGAGGGAGGCCGACAACTCCGGCTCTCCTTCGGTTCTTTCTCCACACACTCCTATACTCTAATACAAGGTGGAACATCTCCTCTACTCTTCTCTTCTCTAGAATGGTGAGTTGAATGAGGGGGGGGCTCCTTATATAGGGGTGGAGAGGTGGTTCCGGAGGTCCCTTGGCGCCAACTCCACCTCCACCACCTATGGGATTACGCGGGAGATCTTGGCGCGAAGTTTGGGTGCGAAAGGAGCCGAGGGCGGTTCGGTCGAACTAGTGGGTCGGCCAAACCGGTCCAAAGCCCTTTTGGCACCACCTTTGGCTAGTGGGTCCTCTAGATGGCCCTTAGTAGAGGCCCATGAGACTTGGGTTGTTTTGGCCCTGAATGCTTCGTTTTGAGGGCTTCTTGGTTGGGTAGATTGAGCCTAAGTGCGGATGCGGGGTTTGTCTTTGCTTTTGGGCTTATTCCACTTGTGTCTTCTGAAATATCACAGTTACCAAAACTCGTGGAAATAGTTAGTGTTAAACCCCTATGCTATGATTTTTTAGATACGGTTGACGGTAAAATATTTGCTGTAAGGATCATCAACAAGATTCCTCCACACTTGCCCTTCGCTCATCCCGAGTAAAGGTAAGGGTTAAGGTGGATGAATTTCCATTGAGTAAATCCTGCATACAAATTATTCAAAGCTTTTCCATGCTCCTGTAAACTTTTGAGTGGCTACCACGCTATCTTAGGTAATTGAAAGATGGAACAGTATAGACATTAGGTTCCTATCACCTCTTGCTTAGAAACTTGGTTTTTTGATTTTTTCAAAACAAGGAATAGAGTTGCTCCTCAAATTATTCTCTCAAGTCACTCTTTTTGTGTATTTCTATATCTATATCCTAACCAAGGCAAAGGTGTTGCCTTCTTATTTCTATCATCTGCAGGCTTTATTTGGAGTTTTTGGGTAAGGATAGATGTGCATACTTGCTTCACATATATTGCTAAGTCAAAAACTGGATCCAAGAAGAAACAAGTCATGCAACCATGATCAAGATGTGCAAGTGTGTGGAATGGTAATGATAGTGTGGCAAGGTGGACGCTAGGCCTGGAATAGGTGCTAGCTATTGCCACACATGAATACTCGAGATTACAGTAAGGTGGATGCTAGGCCCGGAATGGATGCTATTACCGTAAATGATGAGTATGATGATGATGATGATGATGATGATGATAGTAAGGTGGACACCAGACTCGAAGTGAGCACTGGTTATTACCATCTATGTGATGCACTGAGGTGATGGCAAGGTGGAAACTAGGTCCGGAGTGGGTTCTAGTTATTGCCATCTATGAAAAGTGCTTGTTGTGATATCACAGTAAGGTGGACACTAGGCCCGGAATGGGTTCTAGTTAGTACCATGAACCTTTATGGGAGACTCCATGTGCTGATGTGCATGACTCTCTCTTTTATTTCTCCTTGGGATATGGGCTATCTCTCTTTTTTTCTTTTTCTTTTTTTCTTTCATGGACCATGATACGTCCATTTTTCTTTTCTTTTTTCTTTTCTTTTTGCATGGACTTGACTAGTCCATCCTTTCTTTCATTCATTTTCCCACATGCAAATGATCATGGAATTTATTTCTCCTTTTCTTTCAAAGCCCATATCCTTTGGAATGATGAATAGAGAGGAGTCATGTCATAGGGACGGAGTCTATGGAATGGGTGGATGAATGATATGTTTCCCAACTCCCAGTGTAGGGGTTTGGCATGTGTATGTGGATGGAAAGAAAGGCATAACTTCCAATGTGGAAGTCAGCATGCATGTGTGGGTGTGTGTGATTTTGATCAAGAGAGCATGAAAAGTCTCAAGCACGGGTCACAACGTTTGACAAAGCTCAAATTGAAGACAAGCAGCGTTTGTGTTGGTTTTCCTACAACTATCCTAACTGGATCTAATAGGAGTTCAAATAACTTGAGGAGACAAGCTATTGCATTTTTTTATTTTTGAAAAGAAATCCCAAGTACTTTGCAAGAGAGATCAGGGTTCCATCTATCTTAATTATATCACATCTGTCAATTACTTAGATAGCATGGGGTCCCTAATGATAAGTTCTTCACAAGAGTAGGAAAAACAAAGAATAAAGAGTATACAAACTTTTATCATGGGTGAGCATGGAGAGCATGGTGCAGATAAGATTCATTGAGTTTGATTTTAGTGATTAGCATGAAATTGATTCAAACTCAAGAACTTAGGAACTGAGAGGGTTGTGTTGCACAAACTGTCGCCAAAGAGGAAGAAAGAATGGAGGGGCGTCAAAGGTGGTCGGCTAAACCAAAGGTTCAACCGTCCCTCTTTAGCACTCATCTGTTATAGTTCTTCTGCATGTTGGACTGGGCGAGGTGTTGCAACATGTTGGTGGGAGATCTCGAATGAGTGTGCGTCTAGTGAGCTTGAGAGGTCTCCCCCCACACTTATTGTTGTACCTGCTCTATTCATCAAAAACAAGGTGGAAACAAGCAGGGACTCTACTGATTGTAAATACCGGGAGTCTATGTGGAGCATGAAGAATGAAACACCGAGGTTCCTTTTATTTATTCTTTTTATCATGGCAAGAGAGCATGATGGGTAATCTTAGCAGGGTAACATCATGGAAAAGGATGCATGGGGGTCTGTGTGATACTTACCTGACCTACCTTGGTAAGCGTTGAACAAAAATGCAAGAGTTAGGTATTATGTATGAAGTACATCTTGCATTTGTTCCACTTGGTTCCCCGTGCATCTATCTTCCCATAGGAGCAAGGACCACTATAGGCATTGGAGTTATTATATGTTGCTCCTTGGTTGTTTATTTTGTTTCCTGCAAAAGGTTAGTGCACAACAAATACTCGAGGGACATTTGAAGATTTTTTTTGCAATGGTTTTAATATTGCTTTGAGATTTGTTGTTCACATCCATGCTTTAGAAAGATCGGATTTAAATCAAGAAGCATGGATCCCAAAATGCTTGCCATAATTTTATTTCAAAAGTTTTTTCCGAGAGACTTTTTATTAGAGAAAAGGTTTTCACTTTATGGTTCACCAAAATTTTATCCTTATTATAAAGCTTAACCAAGGCGGAGATAAGATGCACAAACATAACAAAGGGGCATTTGATAGAATACTCACAATGCTTCTTCAAGTCTGATAGGTACCTCCTTTGTATGTCATGCAACTTTTGTTGAGGTTTGTTCGGGTCTTGGTTCATCTCCCATATGAATTTAGCATGAGGACTTACCCATCATTATTCATTTCATTTTGAAAAGTTTATCTGCAGGGGTTAGTACACAAAAGATATATGCATCCAAAGTTTATGATCATATTAGCTCAATAATTCATTAATCAAACTTCGCACCATGTCTAGGTTTGATTAAAGAAGGCTATTTTAACCTAAGCACCATGCTTAATTTAAAAGAGCCTATGGATGCATCAAGCTAGCTAAGCTAAGAGGCATCCAAACTAGAGCGCATAAACAAGAATAAAGGAGGCATGAATTTGAAAGATCAAGCCATACTCATATGGATATAAACATGAGTAAAGGATTGGTGAACCTTACCTTTGCATACCTGAGTTCTTGCTAGCAGTAGATGAGGATGAATGATTTGAATTCGGCTGCAGCAGTGGCATGGTCACATATGCTTGTTGATAGTTCTTTCATGTTGATACAATTTGTAGCGGAAGGAGGTATGACCACGTCGACTCAGGCAATAAGGCTACGCCATACACACACTACGGCGATTGGTGGAGTTCGCGACGCCTCCAAGTGGTCGCTATACGGGGTTATTGGTCGCGATACGTAGAGATTACGGCATTCATTCGCCGCCAGCGTCGCTAATTTTGTCTGTCGCAAAATGTTGCTGCGACGGTTCCAAAACGGTGTCACAATAAAAAGCAATTGTTGCGACGGCGCCTGGCGTCGCAATTAGGTGAAGTAGCGATGACCAGTGGCGTTGTAACACAGGTTATTGCAATGAAAGGCGTCATTGCGATAGTTTTTTTGCGACCACTTTGCTCTGTTGCAAACAAGCGCTATTACAATCAAAGAATCGTGTCGCAATGCGATACGCGCCATTGTAATTTTTATGTAGGCTATCACAACGAAGTCGTAATCTGTCGCCATATGCTTGAACCAAAATGCAACTAATTACCGTTGATATAAAGCACATGGTTCACGCAACCAACTATGGGTCGTCGCATTATGCTTGAAGCAAATCATGATGCTAATTGCCATCGCCATACACAAAGAGGGTCATGCAACAAATGTGGTTCTGTTGACGCGAAAATAGGACGTCACCTCCGCGCGCGACACACGTGACTCTCTGCATCGAGACGTGCCAATCTGACCTGTTGATTGACAATGGAAAATAATAGGGATCAGCTAGAGAACCGATGGCCTTTTAGCGACACGTGTATCAGCCAATCGGCCGATACGGGTAAGTGGGATCAGCCGGCTCGAGAGCGACTGAGGCGCGCGGGTGTGGATAAGAGATCGGCTAGAATAAGCCGATCGTGATGTCAACACTCAAGCAGGTCGGAATTGGCTGCGGTGTTAGAAGCCGATAGGATCTAGATCGAGTGGGATAATTGTTGATAATAGCTAAAAACCACAAGAATTGGTACAAAAACTTGCAGATCTAGCTAATATCGGTAAGGGGTGAATACAGAACTAGACGAAACCTTAGCGATGCGTCCGAAGGTTAAAGCCTAGGGTTATTCAGTAAAACAGTACTCACAAGCTTGCCGGAGATCGATCGATGCAGCCCACGAACTTGAAGGACGGCGTTGTAGAAAAGAGAAAACGCAATGGCGAAGTCAAAAGTAGATGTCAGAAAGGTAGATGCTATAAATTGTAAAGGGTTTCCCCGGAGGTGGTTTGTTTGATATTGGTGTGTACACTTTTTCTCGACCACGCAGGGTCGCTATTTATGTCCTGAGGACGACCCGACTCCTAGCCGATTACGACACTATTTACTTGCATCTAAAGAAAACAAACACTTCTAAAAATAGAAAAGGACTCGCAGGAGTCAAAAACTCTCTTAAAACTGACTCTTGACCCGTTGTCAATCGTGGATTGACCTGCCTCCGCCGTACTTTCCTTTTGGCGTATCTTCTTGATTGCCGCCTTCTTCTCCTCCATCGGTCGATCCTTTGGTTGACCATCGGCCAATTAGTGGACTCACGAGTCCGTTGGTAGAGTTGAACTCCTCTGACTATTGGCAAGTCCTGTTGACCACCCTTTTCTCTCTCTTCAATCGGCCGATTGCACTCTGTTTTCATCGGCTGCTTCTCTTTATCCTTTTTGACCCTTTTTTTCCAAAAAATGGTGTCAACACATGCCCCCTAGTTTCGGAGTAAATGATCTTTTGCTCCGAAATTTTGCTCGAATCTGATATCTTTCCTTAATTCGAATGATAGCCAAATCTTTCCATGTGACTGATGCGATAAATCTTTATTGATAGTGTCCTGTCCCCTCAATCTGACATTTTCCAGGGTTGTTCACCATGTGACACTTCGGCTCTTTCGTTCCCCTTCCCTATAAGACTCACCCTTTTATCCAGGGGTTCCATGACTTCTCTTGGTTCTTCCTGATGTAGCCATTGGCTTTTTTAGGCATGAGAGGCATTTCTTCCTGGAAAATTCCTTAGGGGGTAATGATTGCCGCTGGTCATTGACAGACTCCAACTTGAAATAGCATTTCTCCTAGGTGATGCTAGTGAGTTTGCAGACTATGTCTACAATGTTGGGTAGACGATTTCTGTGAACTATGCTCCGCATTTTGTGGACGTGTTAGAGGAATTTCCCACCGTTTTGTGTGTTGATCCTATTTTTGGGAATTATCTCTCTGAATCGGTCACCCTTTGGAAACTGAACCATTCACGGGTTATATGTTTCCTCTTTTGCCGGATCTACCATCTTTGGCCTCCGTTTTTTCTGGTTTCCTCATCTTTATCTCTTCCGGTACCTCGGCTATAAATAACCGCCCTCATGCCCTTATGAAGAACACACTTCTCCTTCATCCATGGCTTGAGACATAGATCCAGCGAGCTTTAGGCTCTTACTCTTTGGTCCCTTTCTTTTTCTCTGACTCATGATGGCTAGAAGAATTCTTGTGAAATAGCCTAGGGCATACTTCCCTCTCTAGTATCCTTTTGTGAAGCCAGGAGGTCCAACAGCTAGAAGAACCCTTGTAATTCATCTTAGGTGCATCAGCTGGTGGAGGAGGGTGGAGGTCGTCCCTGGGCGTTGCGGAAAGAAGAACAACCCTATGTCTTCTTTCCAAGCAATCTTGACGGGGAGAGTAACCGAATCTAGTGATTCATCTTCATCAAATTTACGCTTTCTTTTTTGTTTTTCTCTTTCTTCATCCCCATCACTTATCCAGTGATAATGAATGTAACTGATCCGTAATGAATCGTCCAAATTTGTCTTCTCAATGCTTTCTTCAGATCTGTACTGTAATGCTGCCATTGTAATCGAAGACGAGAGAAATAATATATATATATATATATATATTTGTTCTAAGGGCAATTCGTACATCGGCCATAACCTAAAACCGAACATTTTTCGATGATTCTGCTATCCCATACTAAGACGATTACACTTGCAATTGACTGTAACTCGAGTCTCAGAATCACCGCTGTGCTCGATTTGACTTAGCGTCTACCCATATGCTTGGATAGTATTTCTTCAAGTACTTGCCATTCAGCACTCTGGCAAACGTCTCTCCTTCCAACATTTCTAAGATATATGCATTGCCTGGTGCACATTGGCTGATACGATATGGTCCTTCCCAAGTTGGCGACCACTTCCCGTACTTTGGATCTCTAGAGCCGATTGATAATATAAGTTTCCAAACCAGATCCCCTTCGACAAATTCTTTAACTTTGACTTTTTTATCATACCATCTGGCTATTCTCCTTTTATTCTTTTCGATATTCTCCAAAGCCCTCAGCCGATTGCCAGCAAGGTCTTCCAGTTCTTCTTTCATCATGGCTGAATAATCATCGGTTGATAACTGGTCTCGTAAAGAAGTCCTTCTGGATCCAGTTTTTAATTCCCAAGGCAATACAACATCATGACCGTACACCAGTTGATATGGTGACACTTTGGTTGCCCCATGGCATGCCATCCTATACGCCCATAGTGCTTCATTAAGGATCGTATGCCACTGCTTGGGATTTTCATCGATCTTGCGCTGGATTAACTTGATGATGCCCTTGTTTGTTGCCTCTGCCTGTCCGTTCGCTTGAGCATAGTAGGGGGATGAGTTTAACAGCTTGATCCCCAAGGAGTTTACGTATTCTTCAAATTCCCCTGAAGTGAATTGACTCCCTTGATCGGTCGTGATGGTCTGAGGTATACCAAACCGATAGACAATATGCTCTTTAACAAAATCAATCATGTTGCCTGATGTCACAGCCTTGATTGGGATGGCTTCAACCCATTTGGTGAAGTAATCTGTAGCCACCAATATGAATTTATGACCTTTGCTTGATGGTGGATATATTTGTCCAATCAGATCAATTGCCCACCCCCTGAACGGCCATGGCTTGATTATTGGATTCATTGCTGATGCTGGAACTCTTTGAATGCTTCCAAACTTCTAACACTCTTGGCATCCTTTGTACTACTTGAAGCAAACTTCCAATATCGTCACCCAATAATAATTATTATTTCTGATCATCCACTTCATCTTGAATGCCGATTGATGGGCTCCACAGGCTCCCTCATGAATTTCCCCCATTAAGGTTTTAGCCTCTTCTTCACAAAGACATTTGAGCAGAACCCCATCAATGGTACAATAGTACAACTCATCTTCTAATAGAACGTATTTAATGGCCCTGTACCTTAATTGTTTATCAACCTTCTTGGATGGATCTTTCAGATAATCCACTACCTTCTTCCTCCAATCTTCGGCTGGTAACTCCACAGTTAGAATCGGCCGATAACCTGACGCTCCTTGAGCCAACCGATTAGCTTCACTATTGTGACACTTAGGGATATGTTCAAGTTTTACTATCTTGAACTCTCGAAGTAGCTGAAGAAATTCTTCATGATAAATCTTTAATATGTCATCTTTGCATTCATATTCTCCTGCCAATTGATTTATCATGAGCTGAGAATCTCCAAATATGTCAATCACTTCAGCATTAACTTCTCGCAGTAGCTTTATCCCCTTCAACACTACCTGTACTCAGCTTGATTATTTGTTGAAGTTTTCTCAATTGGGATGGAAAACTCATAATTTGCTCCTTGGGGTGAGATGAGGACGATCCCAATTCCAGCTCCTACTCCACATGAAGATCCATCAAAGAACATAGTCCACGGAATAGGTTCTACAACTACAACCTCAGGTCCACAATGCTGAGTTACCAGATCGTCCATTACTTGCCCTTTAATTGCTTTGGCCGATTGATAGGTCAAGTCAAACTCTGATAAAACTAAGATCCTCTTTCCGATCCTGCCCTTCAAGATTGGTAATGACAGCATATACTTGACCACATCATGTTTGCACACCAGGTATCTCGCGATTAATAGGTAAGGCCTCAACTTTGTGCATGAGAAATATAAGCACAAGCATAATCTTTCCACTGCCGAATATCTCGTTTCTGCATCCAAGAGCCTTCTACTCACGAAATATACAACTCGCTCTTTTCCTTCAAACTCTTGTACAAGGGCCGATCCAATAGCCGGCTTCTTGTCTTGAGGGGGCATTAAGACAGGAGGAGACTTTAGGTACTGCTTGATGTTATCAATAAACTGATCCATTAAATCTTGTCATCAGAGCCGACTGCTTGAACCGGCTTTAGTTCGAAATCGGACACTTTGAGATATTTAGTATCCCATGCTTTTCCAGATATGCAGCTTACTCGATCATAGGTCCACCCTTATGCTTCTGTAGCTGCCACTGTCAAGGAAGTTTCTCCTTGGACCACCTCCACTGAATCTCCGATCCATTGGATGATGCATTGGTGCATTGTAGACGGTATGCAACAGTTGGCATGTATCCAATCCCGACCCAGCAGTAGATTATAAGATCCCCTCCCTTTAATGACAAAGAAAGCGGTTGGAAGGGTCTTACTGCCGATGGTGAGCTCCACGCAGATTGCACCTTGAGCCGGAGAGACGTTGCCTTCGAAGTCCACCAGCATCATGTCGGTTTGGGTTAAATCTTCATCAGACTTACCAATCTTGCGTAGCATGGTGTATGGCATTAGATTGACTGCTGCTCCTCCATCCACAAGCATCCTGGTGACTGGCTTGCCATTGACAAAACCTTTGAGGAACAAAGCCTTCAAGTGTTGTCTCTTTTCATCATCTGGCTTCTCAAAGATGACTTGTGTAGGTTCCAGTGTTAATTGAGCCATGCCAAGTTCTTCATCAGACACTTCCGAATCAACCGGAGCCATGAATTCTTTTGGTAGAAGGACAACCATGTTTATATGAGCTTGTGGTTTTTCATCCTTCCCATCATCGGCCTTAGGCATTGGACGCCAAACTTTAGACCGAACCTTCTTCTTGTCAGCACACGTCTCTCTGCTTCTTCTTCTTGCTGTTCTAGCTGGCGTAGGCGCTGGACTCTCCTTTTTTGGGATTTGGTCAAGCCATCTAGACACCATTGTGGATTAGGCTTCTTGTATGACTGGCTTGACCCTTCATCGTTCAGTTGTATGGTGTGTCGTCGTCAGAGCTCGCAAGACATGATATCTTCATCGTGACGGAGAATCGGCCATCTCTTCCAGCTGGTTGTTTGACTTTTCATTGACTCGGCCTCCCAGCTGATCATGAACGCTGGCCTTGCCCCCCAGCTGATCGTGGATGCTGGCCTTGCCCCCAGCTGATCGTAGACTGAGATCCGTTGATTGCTGAATTCGCGGTGATCTCTGGCTGCAGGTCTTCTGTCATTGAAGCAAACTCTCTTAAATGAGCTGCTGTTGTTGTAAGCCCCAGTGCACTTTGGACAATTCTCTGCCGTTGGTAGCTTGATCCCCTCTTCCCAGTAGTACTTGAAGAATGGACATCTCCAATGTCCTTCGTTGTGTCGTGCCCACTCCTATCTTCCTCTTGCTTTCTCTTGTCGGTGCTAAAACTTGTTGATCAGCATCTGGGACGTGACAGGTCGGCGTATCTTCAAGTCTCCTTCTTCAAGTAGAAACCCTTTTCCTTTGACATCGGCAGCGGTTGCTTGTACCTTGGGATCGACAGCTCCTTTATTTTGAGCCGATTCAGACGTCAGCAGCTTAACACGTGATGTGTCTTTACTAGACACTTCAACTGTATTAGTTGGGAATGGGTGCTGACCAATCTTCGGCTTTTCACTTAAGGTGTGTTTCAAATTTGAGTTTCCCTTGCTCAATGGCTGATTGGATCTGCTGTCTGAAGATCTTGCAATCGTTGGTGTCATGAGACGTTGCATTGTGCCACTTGCAATACTTCATCCTCTTGAGCTCTTCTGCAGATGGTATGGTGTGGAACTGGGAGAGCTTGATCTGCCCTTGCTGAAGCAACAAATCAAATATCTTATCGGCCTTGGTGATGTCAAAGCCAAATTTTTCTGGTTCCTTCTTACCAAAAGGATAGGACACTATCTTTTTGCCCTTGACCCACTCTGCAAGCCCTATCATATTATCTTCATCTTCACGAGTCGAGTAATCCACATAAGATACCTTCTTTTGGAAATTCTTCCTAGGCTCATAAGATCTTGCAGTCTCTTGACTCATCCGACTGACCAGCTGGCTGAGACTCTCGAAGTCATGTGAGGCATACTTTTCCCTCAAGGTTGGCAAGAGACCTTGGAACACCAACTCAGCTAGTTGCTTATCTCCCAGGTTCAGACTATAGCATTTGTTTCTGATCTCCCTAAATCTCTGAATGAATCCAAAGAATCGTTTCATCGTTCCTTTGCTTGAGTCTGGTCAGATCAAGAATCTTCATCTCATGGATGCCAGAGAAGAAATAATTGTGGAACTGCTGCTCTAGATCAGACCATTTGATGATGGAGTTAGCTGGCAATGAGGTAAGCCATGAGAATGCTGGCCCTAAGAGAGATGAAGAGAACAGCCATATCCTTAGTGCATCAACGTTCCCCGCTTCTCCACATTGTATGATGAATCGAGTGATATTGTCCATCGTGGATGTATCATCTTGTCCAGAGAACTTAGTGAAGTCTGGCACCTTGAATCTTGGAGGGAACGGTATCTGATCGTAGCCAGATGGATACGGTGTCCTGTACATGCAGAATTGTTGCTTGGGTTTCATACCATATTGCTTCTGCAGCATCTCTGAAAGGTGATCAATCAACTCCTGCTTCACATGAGACTTCAACTCAGCAGATACTTGTTTGATTGCTTGCATCTCAACCGATGGAGTCTCTGGAGGTTGATCTTCCAAGGTTCTTGGTTGTGGATTTGGTGTTGTTGATGTCCTTACTCCAGAAGAACCTTGCGTGTTTGACTGACTTGTCACAGGTGGGATCTGTCTGATCGGCTGACCAGCCGATGGAGCTGGCTGATGCAAGTTCAACTGGCCTGAGATAGCCAATTGATTCCAAAGCATTTGCAGCACTTGTGTAGAATCCACCTGTGCTATTGCTGGTTGTCCTGTCACCCCTTGGTTGATCGGTTGCTGAGGCGATGATCCGTGTGAGCAAATCAGATTAGCCGGGGTTAAGACAGTGCATTGAAGTGGACTATTGTATGGAGTAGTCTGCACAGTATCCTAGCATCGGCCGAGCCGATTTCGAGGTTGAACAGGAGCTTTTCTCTCTGTTGGTATGACCATATGAGCATGAGCTCGACTGATTTTGACTCTTTCAAAAGCCTTGCTCCCGTGATTGAAGTAGACAAACTCTACTCCATCTTTGTTCATGTGCATACCCTTGAGTACCTCCAAACATAGCTTGATAAGATTGTGGGTACTTCACCTCTGGAATTTCCTCAGGCTGGGACTCAAAGAAATTTGAGATGTCAGTCTCAAAGTGATCGCGAGGCAAATCCCATCCTGCAAGTTTTCCATCCTGATTTCTCATGGCAGGATACTTCTGTTGGTGATTCTGCACTGAGAATGCCTGATCTTGAGTCTTGGACTGTGTTGAATGTGTTTGGACCACAGGCATTGTGACAACAGGGTATTTGGACTTATCTCCAACACTTTGATTCTGAATCGGCCGAATGATGAAGAACTGTGAGCAGCTTGCATTGATCTGTGGAGACGGTGTAACCCCTACTGTTGGATCATCAATCGGTAGAGAAGCTGATTGGTCTTTTTGGAACACTGGAGGCATTCGATTTGGTTGGAAGTATGCAGGTCCCAGGTATCCTCCTTCTGCTCCTTTCTTGAGCGTTTCAGTTAGACAATTCTGAATGGTATTGGCGAGAACTTTAGCTTGATCAATCATTGTTTGATGCATCGCCTTATTCATCATGTCTTGAAGCCCTTCAGGATCGGCTGAGAAGGTGACTTGCTTAGGTGTTGGCAAAGGATTCTTCTTGAAGACTCCACCTTTAGTCTGACCATATGATGCTAGGCAAAGCTCTTCATAATGCTTCATGTGAGCTTCGAACTCGACTTTGTCTGCATCTTTCAGCTGATCCCTGGTGATTGTTTGGACATTGTCCGGGTCAACTTCGAAAGTACCACTCTTCGTGTTCTTCGTCATTGTTGACTTTTTCGGGTCCCACCGGGTGTGCCAAAAGTGTGTTGACGCGAAAATAGGACGTCAGCTCCGCGTGCGACACACGTGACTCCCCGGTCTGTAGCGAGGCGTGCCAGCCAATCTGACCTGTTGATTGATAATGGAAAATATTAGGGATCGGCTAGAGAACTGATGGCCTTTTAGCGACACGTGTACCAGCCAATCGGCCGCTACGGGTAAGCGGGATCAGTCGGCTCGAGAGCGACCGAGGCACGCGGGTGTGGATACGAGATCGGCTAGAATCAGCTGATCGTGACGTCAACCCTCGAACAGGTCGGAATCGGCTGCAGTGTTAGAAGCCGATAGCATCTGGATCGAGTGAGATAATTGTTGATAATAGATAAAAACCACAAGAATTGGTACAAAAACTTGCAGATCTAGCTAATATCGGTAAGGGGTGAATAAAGAACTAGACCAAACCTCAGCGATGCGCCCAGAGGTTAAAGCCTAGGGTTATTCGGTAAAACGGTACTCACAAGCTTGCCGGAGATCGATCGATGCAGCCCGACGAACTTGAAGGACAGCGTTGTAGAAAAGAGAAAAAAACGCAATGGCGAAGTCGCCGAAAAGTAGATGCTGTAAAGGTAGATGCTATAAATTGTAAAGGGTTTGCCTGGAGGCGGTTTGTTTGATATTGGTGTGTACACTTTTTCCCGACCACGCAGGGTCGCTATTTATGTCCTGAGGACGACCCGACTCCTAGCCGATTACGACACTGTTTACTTGCATCTAAAGAAAACAAACACTTCTAAAAATAGAAAAGGACTCTCGCAGGAGTCAAAAACTCTCTTAAAACTGACTCTTGACCCGTTGTCAATCTTGGATTGACCCACCTTCGCCGTACTTTCCTTTTGGCGTATCTTCTTGATTGCCGCCTTCTTCTCCTCCATCGGCCGATCCTTTGGTTCACCATCGGCCGATTGGTTGACTCACCAGTCCGTTGGTAGAGTTGAACTCCTCTGACTATTGGCAAGTCCTGTTGACCACCCTTTTCTCTCTCTTCAATCGGCCGATTGCACTCTATTTTCATCGGCTGCTTCTTTTTATGCTTTTTGACCCTTTTTCCAAAAAACGGTGTCAACAGGTTCGTCGCCATATGATCCAACGAAATTGCAATACTAAGTGTCGTCGTCATACACGAAGGGATTCACTCAACCAACTATGCGTCATCGCTATAAGAATGAAACAATTTGCAACGACAATTACCGTCGTTATACACATAGATGGTGACGCAACCAACTATTGGTTGTTGCCATATGCTTGAACAAAATAGCAACACTAGTTATCGTCGCTATACACGTTGCCAGTCATGCAACCGATGATGGGCCGTCGCCAGATGCTTGAACAAAATCACAACGCTGATTTTCGTCGCCATACACGTAGATAGTCACGCAACCAAAGATTGGTCGTCGCCATGTTCTTTAACAAAATCGCATCGATTAGTACCGTCGCTATTTGAGTAGGGGTATCCCAACGAAGCATGTGTCGACGCTATATGCTCTAGTGATAACGCATCAGATGAATTTTGGTCGCCATATGCATGTACTATATCACTACGAACTATGGTTCGTCGCTATTGGCATAGAGGAAATCGCAACAAAATATTGGTCGCCATAGGATACACGCTGGATGCCCACCGTCCCCAATTTCGGATTCTTGAATGCAACAAAAATATTCGAAACATAGATTGATGGAACCAATGTACATTCATGTCATTCAAGACCACAATTACTCATATAACAGAATAAAATTCACCACATTAAATTTTGCACTCTTGTCCATCACTCACATTAATAGTAACGAAGTTTGTGAAGAGCCTAGCATCACTCCCACCCAGTATTGTTGAAGATCTTCATCATTTCTGGATCTGAGGTTTGCTTGGAGGCCTGAGCTTCTTGTTTGATGCTGAAGGGATTTTGTTGGCCGATCTTGAGTCTTTTCTCGGCTCCAGAGCTTCTCTTTCCATGCCATTCTGAATGTAAAGAAATTAGAGAATTACATCATATGAACCCAGTTTGTCTTGGAATGAGAATATGCAGCATCATATGGATTGCATGTAGAAAAATATAAATGGCATTAAGAAAGGACAGTTCAGTTAGTATCTCTTGTGCTCTCTTCTTTCCTAATCGCGTCTTAGACTGATTCACCAGCGTGTTTGAAGTGATATATCTTGTAGGTGAAGAAGGTGCAGAAGGCGGAGCACGATTATCATGTTTTTCAGCGAACAGTGTCTTGGTAATGTTGGCACTTGTATGACTGATGTTAGGTGGCACATTTTCTTTGTCTTTTGTCATGGTGCTTGATGGATGCATCTGGAATGTATAGTTTTATATCGGAACTATATCAGTTGTGATTAAAAGCACGACTCCATGCATTGCATCATGATTGGAAAGCTTGTTCGGTGTCGTTACCTGGGTTGTTGTTACATGATCCTGCACTACTGGTGTTGCAGGAATGTTTTCCTCCGGCCTTGTATGTACAACTTCATTAGAACTATTGTTGATGGTTTCAGATGGAGTCTGCACATTGTGAAAGAGGGCAGGCGAGAGATAAGTGGCATAAATATGCATTTTCTCAATCACAGCCTCTAGGACCGAACTGGTGACCAGAGAGGGGGGGAGTGAATGGGAGCCGATAAAAATTCTTCTCGAAGTAGATGGCTACTCCAACAAGATGAACACGGCTATCCAAAACACGTCTCCGGCTCAACTACCCAAGTTGGCCAAGATCACGTAGCCACTTGAGTGCTACTGGTCCTAGGAACCAACAACTCAATCAAACAACCCAAACACGCAGAGGAAATCTGCACAACACATTGCTACACCGGCCGACCGAGGCCCACGCCGGTCGGGGATCGATGGCACCGGCCGACGATGGCACCGGTCAGACCGGTGGATAGTGCCGGTCAGGCCGGTGCCTATAGTGGTTGCACAGAAACATTCCAGGAAGCCTCAGTGACTCCTCTAGGCCCTGGAACAAAAACCACCTCCAAAACTCAAACTGAAGGAAAAGAAAAACCTTCACAAAACCTAGCAAAACCCCTCCAAACCTGCCAAGAACTGATCAACAACACCTCAGCCCAAAGACACACGAATCAGGCAGTTCAACTGAGGCAAATCCCACAAGGGTCTTGCACCGATCGACGATCAAGCTCGAGCAGCTGGGATGAACGATCCATGGGTCAACACCCCCAAATCCAAACCTTGATCTCCCGATTCGCTCCACGGATTCGCACAAGACTTCGGGGATAGTAGGAACACCTCATGGGCACTCCATAGGCAAGATTTGGTCCACCAAAACTTGCTAAATCAAGAGGAATCGAAGAAATCCTGCCAAGAACACCTCTAACCCTAGAGCCAAGAAAACCCCAAAATCGAGCCCCTTTACTCACGGATTTGGGTGGGGATTCAAAGGGAAAAGAATCACGAAGGGTTCATGCATACACCCCCCACCAAATCCCAAAGAGAAAGGTCTCAAAACCACCACAAGAAATTCGCCAAGAAAGGGCTCCGCAAATCACCAAAAAGGAAAAATGGGAGAGACACAATCAAGCCTTGAGGAACCACACCGAATCATCTATACATACCATGAAGGTTCATACAAGGTCTAGCTTGCCTCCCAATCTTCCATCCCTCTCTCAAGATCTCACCATGAAGCTCTCAAGCTAGTCCTAGAAATTCCAAAAAAAAAGGAAGAGGAAAATAGCCAAACAAAATGAGCTAGGGTTCCAAAAGATGGCTGCCATCCTCTCACCACTTGGGTTATATGGAGGCTAGCCGAAAGACGAAACTACCCCTATTACATTAAACTAAGATACACACCTCAAGGGTCTTTTGGGAAACTCGTCAGAAGCACCATCTGACGGATGCCCATGACCGCAAACTTGCTTAGCCTCGACGCAAGCCTTGCGATCCCGACGGTGTCCTCCGCTCAAGACTCGAAGCCGTCCACACATCGGCCGACCGTGCTCCTCACCGCCGATCGGCCTCGACAGCCGCCGCACCTCCGCCTTCTGGCCTTGGCTTTGTGGATCAACCAAAGAACTCCAGTGGCTCGGTGAACCATTTGGAAACCCCGCTGAATCCCTGGGTGTAGCCTCCGCCAATCACCACTCTTGACTCCTGGGCCTCCACGTAGTCCTGCTCGACCTTGGTTTTGAGGCTCAACCAAGAAACCGCTCCATCATCTTGCCGTTTGCCACCATGCGGCCCGCACTTGACCTCACCGGGTCCCTCGAGCCAAGCCTACTTGTCTTCTCCACACCGAGGCCTCACCGGCACGACCTTTCGCTTGCTCTTCACCGCACCAACACGAGTCAAGCCGCAACCCACACCTGCAATACTTAGCCAAGAATCCCCACAACGTTGTCAATCACTCATCACACCAGAAGCGACCATCCACCGTCCTCGAACCACACAGTCCTCAATCTCCCCTTGATGAGTGCATTGACAACACACATTTTGGTAACCAAAGAGAAAAGGAAAAGAAAAGAAACGACTAAAAGAAACTCAAGCGATCGAAAGCCAAACAAAGGCAAAGAGCAAGATCACTTGAAAGAGAAAAGACTCGGTCCCTTAGGCAAGGGCAACGGCTCGACACAACCGAGACAAAACATGCTCAAGCAAAGAGCAACAAACCACCAAAGCAAAGCTCAAACCACAAAGAGCTCCCCGCACACATGCAAGCTCCCTTGAACCAATGCAACTCCCCGGACGGATGCATGCAAACCACTTCACGAAACAAATAGCCGCGACGTCGACGGCCAACCGTGACCGTCGACGGTGCCCAAGACACATCAGACCTAACCGGTCGATCGGTGACCACAACCTCTGACCGACAAACAAGAGCTAAAATGGCTCAAACCACTGAAACCCTCTCAATGCATTCAGCCAAAACATGCTCAAACTTCTCCCTTGTTGACTGCATGAATCAAGCCAAAATTAGGAAAATGCAACCTAGAGCTTCTCAAATAGACAAAATTCAACATAGCATGCTACACCCAAATGAGCAAGTTAGATACTCTATAGCTATGGACAAAACTACAAGATCACCAAGTTTCACAACCATTGGACGGCTAAGATAGAATTGAGCATTTTGCAAAAATTCCCTCTCATGAGCAAAGTCCTAAACATGAGCAAAACATGTCAAATGGCAAAGCCACACAACTTCATGCTAGGACAACCATTCTAAGCATAAGACCATCATAAACACCCAAGCATCTCATGTCATGTCAAAGCCACGAGCCATGTGCTTACTTCTATGTATGAGACTTCTCATTGGTAAGCAACATAAAACGGTTTAGCACCCAAAACAAGTAAATTAAGCATATGAAATGTCTTTACGACAAAAGAACTTATGCCCTCCACAAGATAAAGCAAGCTAAACATTCATGATGGCAAATGAGCCTTTGGCCCCATATGATCAAAAAAGCTATCCAACCACAAATTAAGCATAGCCAAAAAAACATGTCAAGATCATATAAAGGCATTTACTCACAAGAGAGCATATATGACATTTTTCAAAACATAGCTATCAACCATGGATATAAATCAAGATCATCAAGAGCTAAGCACTAAGCCATATCATACCAAACTAGCTCACAAGATCATATATAGCACATCATTGAACTATGTATAAGAAAAGCTTTTCCAAAATGCATGATACAAAATGCATGCAAACTATCATACAAAGATGACTTTACATCATGTTACAAATGCAAGAATGCAAAAGCTATACATATGCTACAAGGAGCTACACACCAACTCAGAAATCAAACACACGCTCCCCGCAAACGATTAAAAGTTGCTTGATCTAGGGTTTGGTGAAAATATCGGCTAGTCGTGTGGGTACATGGATCAAAGATTTTTCCTTTCTCAACATTGTCTCTCGAAATGATACCTCACTGTGCTTGGTTTTGGAATGGAGCACCGGGTTCTTTGCAACACTTATGGCACTTGTGCTATCACATTGAAGTGGGACATGGATATACTCCTCACCAAAGTCACTCATGGTGTATGTGATCCAAAGGAGAGAGCAACAACTAGTCTGCGAACATATTCGCCCGTAGTACATTGAGCAACACTCGATTGTTTATGGAAGACCAAGACACCAAAGAAGAACCCAAGAACCGCAAGTCCAAGTGGACTTCCTATCCAACCGACACCGCAAAATCGTCCGAATCCATGAAGAGCCAAAGAAGAAGACGGAGTACCAAGACCAAGTCGAGTGTGTCGCAATACCAATATGCGCTGGCTCCTTGAGACGCAAAACGAGTGCATGCATATACCGAATTGGATGCCTCGTCGCCACAAGAGTGAGACCCGATCATGCTTTGCATCTTCCACGTGTTCACCGCCTCGCCCGCATCAAGAGTTGTAGTCATACATAGGCGCCATTGTTGACATTCTTTAGCCTCACCACTAGGTTCGCTCACTGACCGCCGTGAATGCTTGTTCACTCACTTCGCAATGGTTTATACAGTAATGCTAGAACGTCTTGCAAAACACACAAAAGGTCATAGCCACCATTGTCAGCACTTCACCCATTCGGGTTATCGATATTTTTCTCAAGGAGATACAAAAGATGATTGGATAAACAAGAGTAACAAGACTAAAGAGCTATAGCAGGGTAACGGATAAAGATATTCTGGGATAACTTGACACAAGGAGATCTTGATAACAAGAGAACCCAGTGAGCAGGACAATCTAGAAAGGATCCTAACACACCATCTATTCTGTCAACTCTAGGTAAAACTAAGGCAACGATAACCAAGGCAACAAAACAAGCTCTTCTAGTGCCATGGGGGCATGCAAAGTGCTCATGAGAAGGAGAACGACGAGGAATCCTAGCCCAACTAACGTGGTGGACTACAAAGCGTCGAGTGTCACCTCCTTAGGGTACCACAACTATTCTGTGAACGGGACACCAATCTAAGACTAAGGTGTCGAGCACCAACACAAGAACCAAAGAACCTTTCCTGATAAGGAATTCTCTTACTAAGCACAAACATTTAGAAGATGCAAGAACCACCACAACACTATAGGGTTCAAGAAACTATGCTAACCAAGATTAAACCAACTTTAGTCTAAACCAAGAATAAAGCTTCTAGAGCAAAGTAAAAGCTGAATGTAATTGACTAAAGGTAAGATAGAAAGATAACTTGAATTGTACTTGAGTCAAACAAGAAAGGATACAAGAGGTACCAAAGACTCCAACCCCAGACTCGACTCAACCTAACTCCATACTAATCCTACTCTAAGTGAACAGAGAAATGGAGATGCTCGCGTGTGTGTCCGTTCCAAATGAGTGATGTGCCTTATAGGCAGGTGTGAGGGGCAAATGGTCTCCCTCTGCAAGGCCTGATGTGCCGCCCGCCTGAGCCTCGATCTGCTCCAGAGGCGGTTGTGGTCTGCTCCTGGTGATGGCCATAGTGCGGCCGGCCTACCGCCGCGGATGCATCACCGCTCTTTTAGGATTGCCTCATGACTTGTGACAAGTGAGCGATCCAAAGTGGACCCATTGAACCAAGTGATTAGCCTCCACCATTTGATCAAACCAACATTTCTTCATGAATCACGCCCTCCGTTGTGCCCGGGAGACCAAGAGACCAAGCCGGAGTATGGCCGAGGTCCACCCTGATTCATGCGTAGCGCATGTGGCTTGTTGATCCAAATTCTCCCAAATGTGTACCGCCTAAAAATCACAACACAACTTGTGAACTTTATTAGTACTAAAATGCATGAAAATTGTTATACTCTCGAACCGAGGGTTGACGGTCAAATTTTGTTGTAAGGACTCCGCCATGGCCTTGGAGTCCTCCATCTTGAACTTCCTCACAATGTCCTTGGTGTACTTGGCTTGGTGTACAATGTTCCTTCCTTCAATTGCTTGATCCGAGCAGGAAGAACTAACTCGCCCATTATGCTCATCTCAAATTTGCTCATGTCTTCAAACCTTGCAACCAAAGAGTTAGATGAGCCACCAAAGACAATATCATCCACGTACACCCACACAATTAGGATCTCTTTTCCTGCTCGAGGAGAAACAATGATCTACCTTCCCATCTCAAAACCTCTCTCAAACAGAACCCTCTCAACCTACCATACTAAGCTCTAGGCGCCTACTTCAACCCATACCTTTCAACTTGTACACCTGTGGGGGTACTTCTCACTCTCAAACCCTGGTTTCACGTACACTTCTTCCTCCAAAACACCGTTCGGAAAGCATCTTGACATCCATTTGGTACAATTTGAACCCTTTAACGAAAAGGCTAGAAGGATCCTAATCGCCCAAAGGGCTACGAGCAAAGGTCTTCTCGTATCCTCTTCTGTGGTACCGAGCAACAAGCCTTGACTTGTTTCTCACCACTTTTCTCTCACTTTATTTTGTCCCAATCGGCACACCGGTGGAGGCTCCACTAACTCCAAACTTGGTTTCTCAAAAGTATGTCTATGCTCCACCACTAACTCATCGAATTGACCCAATTGTGATCGATAGCATGTCCAATGTCTTTGGGCTCAAAAGTAGCAACAAAAGCAGCATGAGGAGAATGAGACCTAATCGTAGTGCATTCGTTGATGTTGATGATCGAAGTGGATGATCCACTTGTACTCACGGGAGCTTCGCCTCGAAGCCACCTCCCTCAGGAGGTTCCTCACGATCTCGGCACATCATCGTAGGTGTGGGATAAGGACCGTCCATGATTGTAGTCGAAGTAGTAGGTACATGTTCACGGCGCCACCACCATCTTCATCATCTCCATGTTCATGCTCCTCCTCAAAAATCTCCTTGCCAAGTTCCTCGTCACCTGACACTCAAAACATAACTACGTGGTTGTGTGTCTCGTCAAGGTAACCTCAAGTCTCCACGATTTGGTTAGTTTCAAGATTGAGCACTCGAAAGGCTCTAGAATGAGACGCGAACCAAAGAAAATGCATCGATAGACCTAGCCTCGAACTTGTCCAACTTACCTTTCTTCGGATAAAGCATTTGCACCCAAACACATGGAAGTGACTCACCTTGGGGTTCTACCGCATCAACTCGTAGCAAGTTTTCTTCTTATGCACCCCGAGGTAAACTGCTGACACATAGCACGCGTATTCACCGCCTCATTAACCTTCTGAGTCCTATGCTCATCGAGCATCGTCCGAGCCATCTCACAAGGTTCTGTTTTTCCTTTCCACCACGCCTGCTCGGGAGGCGATACGGACTAAAACTGTGTTCAAGACCCAAGTCATGGCAAAAGGTTTCAAATGAGTTTAAATTCGAGCCATTGTCATGGATCGCATGGCATCTCTCCTCCCTCAACCTCAAGACAATCTCGAACAAAACCAAATCTCTTTCTCCAAAAGAAAACCCACGCATACCGAGAGTAGTCGTCACCACAACAGGACATACCACTTCCCACCCATGGATCTCACGAGCCGGGCCAACAAGGTCCATATGGAGCAGCTCGCATGGACGCCCGTCATCACATGAGGGGTGGATGGGAAGAGGCTACCATCTTAGCATGCCGACACTACAAGACAAACCAACTCTTTCTCAAACCTCACCGTGGCAATCCTGACCAAATTGAGTTTACTCAAGCGAGACAAAGGTCAAAGCTTAAGTGACCCAACTTCCTATGCCACTTCCACAACTCACTCAAGAACCACCAAAAGCAACGAGCCACTAGAAGACGAGAAATCCGCTGAAAACTTGACCCTGAACTAATGCAAACTAGGTCCTCGAGAATCCAAAATCCGAGAACCACCAGCCGAAACAACACCTCAAAACCATCATCCAAAAGCTGGAAACAAAAAGCAAATTGAATAGCGATTGAACAAGAGCAACACGCCGAGTGACCTTCGCTTACCTTAATCTCACCTTTGAAAGCACACGCCTAATGTCCCCAAAGGTGATGTATGTCTTGGACACCACCGGACGAAACTTGAGAACCACCCTTGTCTCCGGCCATATGCCTCGAGCAACCGGAGTCAATCAACCAAACGCCCTCAAGTCTCCCACCTGAAATTCAAAATGAGCACGTGAGTGAACAAACGACTCAAAGACTAGGTTAGTACCAAAAGAGTAAAACCAAGAGCCATTTGCTCCAAAGTGGGTTAGCACAAACCATATCATCGCCTATCAAAGCTACCACCACGAAACCACGGGTACCACCACTAGGAACCACCTGCCTCACCGAGGAGAACGAAACCAAGAAAGGAAGACCGTGGACCGCTCCTCCTCTCAACTCAAAGCTACGACTCCTCCCACCCTATTGAGCACGAGGTCAAGAACGCCTAGCAAACTGACCACCACAACACCATGCCAACCACCGTACCACGACCAAAGAAACCAAACCGAGCATCCTCATGAGCACGGAAACCAAACCGCCTGCATCAAGACGGCGACCTCACCCGATGGCGTGGTGCTCGCCAGACCACCTACCACCTTTCGATCCCCTGCCGGAACCGTCCTCACAATCGCTTGGCCCTGGCATTTGATACGAGGCTCGTACACCATTTGAGGCGACGCCCTTGTTAGCCCACCTTAGCCATTCTCTCTCACGCTTCTTGAAGCAAAACTCACCCTTGTGACCATCTCTCCCACAATAGTCACAATGAAACCGTATGAGCTTATGTTTAGGCTTGGGTTGGGCTGCTCACTTGGTTTTTCCTCACTCGCTTCTCAACCGTTTCTCCTCACTAGCTTCTCACCCTCTTTCCCAAAGAACACATTCCCCAAGTTGCTCTTGAACTTGGGTTTTGGAAATCATTTGTGAGGGAATATGGGTGGATGGGTTGTGTCAAGTTTGTTTCTCAATGGGTTTGGCTTAGGAGCATAGGCATTTTGTGGAAGGTTTTTGGTGGAGCTTGGATATCACCATCTTCTCCTCCTCACCACTACACTCTCCAATCTTATCCGAGCCAAGCGCTTGCCCATCATAGCATTGTATGCCTCTATCATCATCCTAAGGTGGTTCATGACCCGACAACCAACCTATCATTTTCCTCAACTCATCATTCTCATCCTGCAAGCGATCAACATAATATGCAAGTTCCAGATTCTTCAAAGCATGCATTTCACAAGTAGAGCAAGAAGTGGGAACATGTTCTTTCAACTTAGCCTCAAGAGAAATAGTGTAAGCATGCATCTCATCAATCTTTACATGCAAAACAGGCAAGAAGTACAAGCACCTAGCAAAGCAGTCTAGACTTAAGCTCACCACCTAATCACATCTAGTTCCTCACACTTAGAGGCATGCTTTTCCTTGAAAACAGTAAGATCAACTTGGAACATAGAGCAATCAGCACAATCAATCTCATCAGAAACAATAGGTGAAGCCTTAAGAGAATCAATCTCAAGCTTAGTATCTAAGTTTTGTTTCTAGCTCACCACTCTAGTCCTAGCATCCTCAAGCGAGGCCCTAAGCTCTTCCTCATCTTCTTAGCCTCTAAGCATGTCATCACGATTATCAAGCAACTTGCCAAGCCATTCATTCTCCTCACGCAAGAAGGAAGCTCGTCACACCTCATCCTCGAGTGAGTCCAGTCCTGTGACTCTTCAAGGAGTTACGCCATGTCCATCTCAAGAAAGCTCACCACTCAAGTTCTTGGATGACTTCTTGTTCTTGCGTGATCACCTTCGTTCACGCTATCGAGCTCGAGGAAGAGTAGGCGGAGCTGGAGTTGTCGCTTTCACCATCGCCGCCTTGCGCACCGTCCTTCTTCTGATCGTCGCATCAGCGTGCTCTTGTGACGCGATTGGTGCCATCCGCCTTCAACCGTGCTTGTTGCCGTCCTTGTTCTCCATCTTCAGGGCGATGAAAGTGTCCCGCTTGTCGTGACCGAAAGCATGTCTCGTGTTCCTCCTTGTGTTCACCCGCCTCGCATCCTGATGGCCCCACCTGACCGTCTCCAAGCATGTTGATAAAACTCAGATCCACCTACGATCCGCAAGCGCACGGACCTACACCTTTTTCACCACGGGATTCCCTAGGTTCTTATCAATCCACGAGCAAGGGATTACAAGTGTTTGATCTAGCACTACTAACTAACTTATCCAAACCCTAAACTACGGTTAATCTAGAGAACTACTACGCTACACTAGAGAGCGATTAAACTCACAAGATATATAAAGACACTTGCCCAAGGGTCTGAAACTTGAACATGCAACCGCTTAAGATAACCGATCTAATCTCTGGGGTTGTGACCACGGTTTCACCCTTTCCTCCCTCGAACTGTCCACGCGGAGGTATTCATGACTAGACCTATGATGATCACGTATTGAAGGGTTAAAGGTAGAAGTGAGATCTATACTCCCAACATGTATGGTAGCTAACCTTAAACAAGAAAGCATCTTCAACACTAGATGATAGATTGAAACCATAAAAGTAGCGACATCTCAAGATCGCCTACAACCCATGGACAAATGAGAAAATTACCCCATCAAGGTGATAGGCATAGCATCGCTGATCATGGTGACGCCCGACGGTGTCTTCCTTCTCCGGGTGTGGCTGGCCTCACGCCTCCTCCACTTATGGTTTCCTTCGAGTAGAGATCCTCGGAATGATCTCCTCCTCTTCTTCCTCTCTAGCTTGTGGACACCTGCGAATGGCTCTCCCCGAATGGCGGCGCCCACGGCTTTAGGGTTGCATCATCGCTCAAGAAATGGGGGCCGAACCGCTGAATGGGCGCCGGGCTGCCTGGGACGCCGGCCCATCCCGGCTCCGTCGCCTTCCACCGTGGGTCCTCTTGACATTTTGCACTTTGCCCCTTCAATTGCATCATTTTGACGATGTCATCCTCACGCCCAAGATGGAGGGCTTCGCATGAAGTTCGATCTTTACGCTTTAATCCTCGGGATGTTCCTTTGTAACACCTTGGTCCTTGCCACCTTTGGGAGTGATTTCATCATGCTCCGAACACGAATGGGACTCATTTGCTCCTTTGAACTTGTTGTGAACTGTCCTTTATGTCCATGTTTCCTGCAAAACATAACACTTCCAAATGCACATACAAAGATGAACTTGTTATATCATTAGTGTGCCTAGCGGGGTTAGTTTCATAATCAAGTCCAAACCAAAGTGTAATGAACATGTTTGGTGTACCAAAATACACCTCAACATCTCCCCACGCTTAGATCTTGCTCCTCGAGCAAGTCCTCGAAAAGAACTTTTGTCCAAGGTGTTGAAAACGTGTTCTGCTAATTCTTCATTCACAAGTTAGTCAATCCTTTATCTTTAATATAATAAACATAAAGCAATGATCATCATACATAAACATGGGCGTTTAGAATTTTTACCAAATCGAGATTTACCCCACAACTCATACCTTTCACTCGAGGTCCTCAATTCCAGCCATGCTTCTTTGCTTCCATTGGAGGGTTTTCATGATTTTTCAAAAATAAAATTCCTGCAACAAGTATTAGACAAAAACCTTTCTCCAAGTTCTCACATGTCGCTCATATGAAGTGGCTATCCTAAACAATTCATAAACTCTCACCTCCCATAAGTCTCTCATATATCATGTAAAGTGGAGCTATAGGTATGGCTAGTGTAATCAACACAAATATTGTCAAGCTAAGAAATTCCTCTAATGGTTGTTTACCTTTCAAAGCCAATGATCATGAGAATTAAACCATGATGTGGGGATATCAAGGATAAGAAGATATAGAATGGTGGACATGTGCAAGGGCAAAAAGAAATTAAGACTACGAGGCACCGATGATGTCCTCGTTGTCGGATTGCACATGGTTGGAAAAATAGAAGTTTCCTCTTAACAACAATGTGGCATCCTTCCTTACACTTTATTTAACCTTCACTTGATTCATCCCTCTTCATATCTTTCTTGCCTTTCCTCTTCTTTCTTTCTTTCTTTTTTTCTTTTCTTTTCTTTTCTTTCTTTTCTTTTTTTCTTTTCCATACACATATTTTTCTTTACTTCTCTCTCTCTTGACATCTTTACCTCTCTTTCAAAGCTCTTTGCTCATCTCTTCTTGCATAAACACAATCTGAATTTTAAATAAAACCATGCTAGAGACAGATGAAACTTCGAACATAGGTTGTGTTCAAGGAATACGATGTACAAAAGAGATATTATGGTTTGGGTATGGAATTCGCATGTACGGGACTTTCGATGTGAGAGTCTCATCAAATATGACGAGGCTAGCAATAAAAGATATACACAAGGACATGATCATTGCTCGAAATTAAAACTTCCAAGAGAGAAGGATCCTAGCCCAACTCATTATGCTAACCGCACTTATGGTGGAGCGGATATTGAGTTGGCCTTGTATAGGATTTTCTTTGTCTCTCAACTTGGAAAAAGAGAGCTAACCTTTATTACAAGGGTTTTTCATGTAATTTTCAGAATTAAACTCCTCCAACATTAGCATCAAACTTAGCACAACCAAAACAAGGTTCTAGATCAAAGCATGATGCGGGTACTTTTAAAGGTAAAACTCCACTAAGCACCACGAACGTTTCAAACCAATCGCTCATGCTTATATATCAAAAATTAAAGACAAACATACAAGTAAAGAAAGAAAAGCATTGCATGAGACAAAAATTTAAAAGACACTTTTATTTGATTTTTTGACTCGAACACTAAATTAACACACTTCAAACTTGAAAATTAAAAGCACAAAAATTTAAGACTCTCAAACTCACAAAATCTAAACCAAACCGAACTAAACTCACTAAGGCAAAAATTTTAAGATCTAGCTAGCTAGCTCTCCCCACGCTAAAACCATACGACGCCCCTCGTCGATCTTACAAAATCCTAAGGGGAAAACACTAACTTTCTAGTGGAACTTCCCACAACTCTTGCACCACCTTTTCTTCATGTTGCCTACCATCCCAAATAACTTCCTCACGTTCCGATTAAGGAACTTGTAGTCGCCATCGACCACTGCTCCAAATCCTCCATTCTTTGCCTCATCGCCTCCATAGCCTGGAAACACTGACCGACGCAGAGATCCGAGATGGAGTCGGCAAGCCGCACAACATAACGGATGCATCCCGAATGGGTCGCCGCGTGGGGTCATCGCCTCGCTGTCGTCGGATCTCCACCGCCATTTGGACCTTTGGGAGTCTTCTCTTAGGCACCTCCTCCCAATAGAAGAGGTCGTTATCGCCCCTTCCGGCCGCCGAGCTCGGGTCGTGCCTGAGTAGTCACTTCCCGTAACCTTTTGGCCGCGACTCCTCCTTGTAGTCTTTCCTCTTCATGCCTGAGTCGCTCGATCTCTGATGGGAGTAGAGACCCTCTCCTCCTTGACATGGTGGCGAGATGCAATCGTCGGGACACGCCCTCGCAATGGATGCGGGCGGTCCTCTTGATCTCCATTGATGGCTTGAGATCGCCCGCCTCCTCCGGCTTCAAAGGCTTCGCCTAGATTCATATCCACGCTCCTTGGGACGCATGGCTGCTGCTTGAGTGCAAAAGGATGTGAATTGGGATGGATTCCTAAGCTCCAATCTCGTCCCTTTAAATAGTCCGAAAAGAAATGCCCTGAACCCATTTTTTCCTTTTCTTGACTTCCCTAAAATTTTCGACCAAACAAGGAAGTCAAGACGGCGTCCAGGAAAATGCGAACCGCACCGCCCTGGGCGATCAATCGGGCCGGGCTGCCTGCCCCTTCGGGCTTGTCGTCACGTGCTCCACTATTTTTGATGTTTAGCCCATGGAGAAAGTTGGCCCGGTAAAACTTCATGAGAAACTCTAGAAAATAAAAGAAGAGCTATTTACAAAATGCTCACCTTGTTTTACGTCCTAGGCTTGACGTTGCTCATCCTCCATGATGAAAATATCAATATGGTGAAGGGCACAACGTCGAGTTCAATAAACCTTAAGCGTTGACCATTCACCATGAATTGATCACCTTTCATATCCATGATGGTAACACCCATTGGAGAGCACGAATGAACAATGTAAGGTCCATCCCACTTGCTTTGCAATTTCCCTTCCAAAGTTTTGAACCTCGAATTATAGAGGAGGACCTTATCTCCTTCTTTAAACTCCTTCTTTAATCTTTTGTCATACCACCTTTGATTCTCTCTTGTATATGATTGCTTTTCATGCTTTCAACCTCATCTCCTCTAGCTCGCTTATTTGGATTCTCCGTTTTACCACCGAGCCTAGATCGAGGTTCATCTCTTTATTGCCCAATATGCTTTGTGTTCTAGCTCAACCGGAAGGTGACAAGCTTTGCCATAAACAAATTGATATGGGGTCATACCTTTGTCTTGAACGCCGCTCGATATGCCCACAAAGCTCCATCCAACTTCTTTGACCAATCCTTGCCTCCCTTCTCTATAGTCTTGTTAAGGATGCTCTTTAGTTGCCTATTCGATGTTTCCGCTTGTCCATTGGGTGATGTCGTAGAGACTCTATGTTCAATCCCAACTTGGACAAGCACTTTAAAGTTCTTCGGTGAAGTGAGTTCCTCCATCGCTTATCAAAATTCTGAGTAATCAAGCGAGGAAAATCACACTCTTAATCATCGTAATGGATTCTTCGTGGAAGCTTTACGACATGGCATGGCCTCTACCCACTTGGATACATAATCAACCATACTAGGATGCTCAAATCCATGTGAGTTTTGAAAGGCCCCATGAAGTCAATTCCCAAACATTGAATAAATCGATTTGTAGGTTGTAATTTAAGGGCATAGCATTCCTTTGAGATATGGGGTTCGTCCTTACAACAAACTTTGAGCCAACATCTCGGCACCAGAGCGCTTTATAACGAATTTCATGCATGTTTAGGTGCTAACAAGGTTCCACGAGTTGTGTTGAGTTTTATCCGCAGGATCAAGATTAGCATTCAGCACCGAGGCCACATAAGGTAGGCACACACACCTAGTGGTACCCCCCTACCTTGCACCATTCAGGTTCACACCAAGTGAAGTCCTGCACCATCCCAAAAGACCAAACTCATCACGATCGTGTTGGATCAAGCAAACACACCATGCAGCAACACAGAGCCGAGGCAGGGCCGAACCTCATCTGCACCGCCCGACTCGCCCAAACGTGCCACCAAGCCTCTCCACTGGGAACACATCTAACGATCCTAATCAAAGGAACAAGGTCGGTTTGATCCAGGTTGAGATTAGCCTCACTTGGACCCATGGACCCAGCTGTGAACAACCGACGCAGCATCCAGACTTCATCTACCCATTAGAGCATGATCCGAGTGAATGACAAGAGGGCTGTGGCCGCCGCACCCAAGAGGACCCCGACCTCCTTTACTCGGCAAACCCACCCACAACCGCCTTCTAACCGCCTGTGACCAAATCACGACGACGGTTGGAAATATGGCCGCACTGGAGATACGGCCACACCTCCTGCTCGAGCCTCCTCTCGCCCAAGTACTCCGCAGCCACCACCCATTGGGGCTATAAATTGAGTGCACCTCGTGGAACAACACAAAGTGATTAGAAGCAAGTGGTGGAGCCCTACACTTAGTATTCTGAGAGTAGGAGAGAGAGTTGAGTGTTGAGAGAGTCGAGGTCTTCTTCTTGTACTAAAGTGCGGCACCACTGGCCGCCCACACCGGATACTTTTGTAAGTTCGGATTCGTGAGTAACTAAGTCTCAAGTCATTTCATTGTTCGCTTAGGTTCCTCGATTGTGGTTTAGTAGTTTCTACTTATCGTGATTGCTTTGCAGTGCGGGTAAAGTAGTGCTTGGTTAGTGTAGACGTGGTGTCTAGGCTCAAGACCTTGGAATGCTTCCTGCTCAACGGAATAGTGGTACCCTAGGAGGTGATAGCCCGGATGGGCTGTAGTCCACCACGTTGAAAAGTAGGAGTTACAACATCGAGCCCCTTCTCATCCCTTTTGGCCTCCGCCGGCGAGCCAAGTTGTGCTTGATTCTATCCGTGACACTCACGAGTCCCAAACTTCATCGCTATCCCTCTACAAATCTACCCTTGCCTTTCTATCCTTCGTCACCATATCCCGACGAATTAGTTCGGTTCTCAACACTGCTCCCTGGAAATCGATACCTTGAATACTCGGTGAAAGCTACGGTATCGTGCTTATGGATCTATCTGTGATCGATAGTATACCAATAGGCTTTGCACCGCAAAATCTAGTAACACGAAGAAGTGCCAACAAGCCGCCATTCCGCGGAGTAGTTCGATTCAACCTCATTGTATATCACCCCATTTATCTCATGGATTCATCCAACCCTTTTTGATTTTTCCGCTCCAAAGGGCGATCATTTGGAGCCTCCACCTTCATCACATTCCATTGAAACACCTAGCTATGAGCTGTCCTTTCATAGCTATGGTCGAGAGCAAAGCCCTGAGATAAGGATGAAAGTCCTTATTCCCACTGCAAGTGAGTTCAACAACTTTGTTCGTGTCTTGTGATCGCAGGAATGAGTCAAGATACCTTGAAATGGAAACTCTTTCCATTTTCATTAGGGAGAGCAAAACAATGGTATTCGCCAATGTGAGAAGTATGGAGGAGATTGGGAAAGTTTACGAAAGGCTTTTTGCCTAACATTCTTCCGACTCAAGTAGTGAAACTGAGAGGTCATCTATTTGAGCAACTAAGACCGAATCTCTAGGAGCCGCATGGGCAAGATTTATGAAAAGTAGACTCGTCCGGACCTTGGTATCGCAGAGCCCATTCTTTTGCAACATTTTCGAATGGTCTTGGACCGAGTCGCAATTTTCTTAGACTCTTCTCCCGAGGATCTTTCACTCATCTCACCTTGTCTCGAGTGTAAGGACATTCTAACAAAATCCTTCAAAATACCCTTACACGGTGTTTATGATGAATTCTGATGAGGAAGAGATCACTGGAGGAGCACATGCCAAACACTCTGAACCAAAACCCATAGAGGAGGAACCCACTTTCCCAACTATCCAATCAGAGAGTATTTCCTCGACAAAAACATGGTTCATCATGAACCATTTCAACCATCAGAGTTTACACCCTTGGCGATTTCCTACGAGTTTTACGATGAGCTATTTGCTAACTTTGGGAATACTTGGAATTACCAAAGAGTAGAGAGACCAAAAGCACAAGAGGAGCGAAACTCCTATCTTGTTTTAAGAATGAGCCATTTTAGGCTCATTATGAATCTTCGGCCATCATGAGTAGAGAATGGTTGGATGAGGTCAAGCTCACCGATGTCGTAAAACTCCCAACCAAAATGAGGCACACTAGATGAACTCATGGAAATAAGCATGATGTATGAACCTAGCCTAGGATCAACATTATCTCATCCTTAGCAAATACCACATCTTCTCTCAAGATCTTCAAAATTTCAACATCCCTTCGAGAGACATTAGGTTGCTGCATTCTGGTGTTCGAAAATTTACTGAACACGAGCTATCTTGATTTTCATCTCTTGACCTACCTTGTCATCACACCTATTCAATCATCATGGTAGACCTATCATGAAAATCTTAGAGCAATCAAGGAAACCATTGTGAGCTAAAGATCGGTGACAACTTACTACCGGTGTCTTATCTTAGAACCGAAAACACCCCCGTAGAAGCTGAACCCAAACCAAAGCTAGCTCAACCAAACTTTGAAGAGGAAATCCTGTTTGAGGAGGATGAGGCTTCTCATTTAAGCTAGATCCAACGAAAAGCCTGAACACCACCAATAGAGCTCAAACCTCTTCCTCCTGGATTAAAGCACGATTTCTACATGGGAATCGAGAAACTCTAGTGATCATCAGCGATAAGCTATCTGAGGTAGAAGCTCAGCAGCTCATCACTGTTCTTGAAACCCATCGATCAATACTAGGATATTCTCTTCAAGATCTCAAGGGAATTAGCCCCACTCTTTGCACATAGGATTCCCATCGAACCGACGCAACCCTTCAAGAGAACCTCAACGCCGGCTCAACAACAACATGAGGGAGGTAGTGAAAAGGAAGTCTTAAACCCTTCATGCCGGGATTATCTACCTATAATAGTGAATGGGTTAGTCCTGCTCATTGTGCAAAGAAGGAGGCATGACTGCAATGATAAGAATGAGCTCATCCTCGCCGCATGTGGTGGCGATGTGCATAGATTATCACAAGCTTAACAAGGCCACCAAGAAAGACCACTTTCCTTCCTTTCATGAAGATGTTGGAAAGCTTATCTTCTTTTGCTTCTTGACACTATTCGTTATCACCAAATTCCTATCCATCCCGATGACCAAGATAAAACCACCTTTACATGACCTTATGGAACTTACGCCATCGGCGAATGTCCTTTGGGCTATGTAATTCTTTCTTTTCAACGTTGCATGATGTCAATCTTGGATATGATCGAACAAATCATGGAAGTATTCATGGATGATTTCTTATGGAAAACCTTCTCAATGCCTTAAAATCTTGATAAAGTTCTTAGAAGGTGGAAGGATCTTGTCCTCAATCGAAAAGTGCCATTTCATGGTAAGAGAAGGATTGTTCTCAACATGTGGTGTCGAACGAGGATAGAGGTGGATAAAGCTAAGATAGAGGTTATTGAACAAGTTCCACCTCCACCAATGTCAAAGGCATCCGTAGTTTGCTGAGATTCTACCGTAGGTTCATGAAAACTTCTCGAATTGCCTTGACCAAACTCTAGCCAAGGATACCCCTTTCGATGAAGAATGCCTTATTGCATTCCATACCCTCAAGAAAGCCTTGATCTCATCGATTATCCAACCTCCATTGAGTTTGCCTTTTGAGATCATGATGCTAGCCATTATGCTAGCTTGTAGGACAAACTAAGGACAAGAAACCATGCTATAGACTACGCTAAAGACTCTCAATGGTTTAGCTAAATTATGTACCACCGAAAAGAGCTCCTAGTTGTGGTTTTGCAATAGACAAGTTTAGGTCCCACCTAGTGGGGGCCAAGGTGATTGTCTTCAGATCACGCCGCCTCAAGTACCACCTCACCAAGAAAGATGCAAAGCCAAGATTGATGATGGATTCTACTACCCAAGAGTTTGACATAGAAATCAAGGATAAACCAGAGTAAAAAATTCGAGTGATCATTTATCAAGGCTTCATCTAGAGCATGATTCATCGCCGCCAATCAATGATTTCTTGAGGACACACACCGGTGACAACAATGATCCTTGGTATGACATTGTCAATTTTATGGCATCGATATGTGCCACCCGGAGATAAGAGTAAGTTAATATAATGAGTAGACTCCACATGTGATGAGCCCTATTTATTCCCATGCGAGCTTCTACACATTGCACCATCATGGAAGTGAACGACATTTTGGTGTCACTGTCGAATATGGAGGACACTATGGAGCATTCCATAATGCACAAGTTTGGCATTGGTTTTATTGGCCCACTGTACCAAGATGCCAAGGATTTTGTGAGAAGATGCCCAAGATGTCGGGCATGGTAATGTTGACGGTCAACTTTGACACTCCTAGCCAAGAGTTTACCTTCAATGTTGGTATTGATTTGATATACTTTAATGGTACTAACCTCTTGATATAACAAGTTCGCTCTTGCATGTGGTTTTGGAGTATGATGTTTACAGGATTTAAACGCAAAGGAGCACTTTGAAAGTTCATCGAGCACTTATGAGAAGATAATGAAGCCCGACAAGTCAAGACTAAAGTGAACATGACTCAAATGGCCCAAGGTCGCTGAGATTTGGAGATTTACCATAAGATCAATTCAACGAGAGTATGACAACAGCATAATCTTCGATGCAGATTCAGGGACCTAAACGGCCTCTAATGGCAAAATGTTGACTACCAAAGTTGTGGACCATGTTGAGAGCTTGATTTGGACATATGGAAAGCCCAATTCGGTCTAAGGAGCTAGAGATATGGCCCCGAAATACCTGTTGCAGACAAGTTCGAAATCAGACAGATTATGAGGGCCATTTTGGGGATCTTATCTTCGTTTTCAAGGAAACCATTGAATACCAAAGTTGAATATAATTTAGTACCACACAATTTAGACACCGAATTTACATTATTTGGAGTCCAGACGTGGGAGATATCACCGGAAAGGAAGGGCTGAGGAAAATTTGGGCGAGGCTGATTTTATGAAACTAAGTTTGCTTCTCTCTCAAGGAAGATCTCGTGCAAGGTAAGGTTGGCACGCCCAAGGCTTCCCAAGGGCATCAATACAACCCCTTGGGCGCCCAAGAGGGGTTTCATTCATCATTCGCCGCCACAAGATCGAGAAGAAGGAGATTGGATCGACAAGGGAGCATTCATCGGCCTTCATCTACTTGAGGTTTCTACACCATGTCTAGTGCTTCAATGTGTAACATTATGGGTAAATCCTTGTTTGTCCTAGTTGAAGGGGATATTGAGTTGTAATCATCGAACCAATGTTTTGGATCTTTTGCTATCATATTCATGTTGATGGTGTGTTAATCTTAATGGTGGCTTGCTTTGGGATGCATTGCTCGTAGTCTCATATCGTGTTCCTTTTGTTCTTTATGCGACACCGGTAGTGAAAGGCGCGGAGGGAAAACATAATGATCTTGGTTCACACTTTGATCATGCATGCCTAGAACACATCAACGTCTTGTGCACTTGGTGTTCGATCACGGATTACCCTCGTAGTGGCTAGTACGAGAGGAAAGGGTTGGACTCGTGCACCTTTACCTTTAATAGATTAGATCGGGTTGTTCTTGCTAGGTGGTTACATCTTCAAGTGATCCTAGATCCCTTGGACAAGCATTCTGTTCTTGAGATCTCCTTTCCATCACTCTAGTTTGTTTCTTTAATCTAGATTAGATTAGATTAAGTTCCTTACTTATACATATTTGATAAAGAGCTTTAATTCAATAACATTAGTGCTTAGTTAAGCATAGCAATCCACTTGTTCCACGGATTGATTAACCTTGGGGGATACTTTAAGGAAAATCTACAACCGACCCGCAGCGCTTGCGGATCGTAATTGACGTGTTTAACCGTCAACAAGCTTTTCTGGCGCCGTTGCCGGGGAACAAGCTAGTTTGCTACGTTTAACTTTGTATTAATTTTGTTGATTACTAACACCTAACCTTTTGTCTAGAAATCGTTTTTGTTTTTGTTTTTGTTTTTGTTGTCTAGATGGCTTTTGTCAATCACCTCATGGAGGAAGAAGAAAACTACTATGGTACTATGCTAGCATAATTGGAGGATATTAAAGTCCAAATATCAGATTTGATACTGAGGCTACCGAGTACAAGATCAAGCCTCGAATGATTGAGATGGGCAGCAAACCCATTTAGAGGGGTCAAGACGGACAATCCATATAGGCATCGGCGTTTCACGATGCTATGCAACACGGCAACAAGAAGGAGTTCGATCGATTGGTACAAATGGAATCTTTTCCATACTCACTTGCGGATAAAGCAAAACAATGGCACTCACTTGCATCCTTCGAGGTGGAAGGAAATTGGAATCGATTGGTGAAGAAATTTTGTGAAAAATTCTTTCCGATAAGTAGGGTTCAAAATGTGAGGGGGCAAGTGATAAATTTTGCACAAGGAGAAGAGGAAGGAATAGATCAAGCTTGGGAAAGATTCAATGGATTGATCAAACAAGGACCAAGGCTCGATTCGGTGATGTACTCTTGCATACTTTTTATTTTTCCCTAACCCTCGAATGCATGCGGTATGTTCAAATGTGTGCAGGCGGAAATATCATGGAGAAAACACTCACGGAGGCCACCCAATTACTACAAAGATTAAGCGAGGGGGTGGCCATGCAAAGAGATTGGGAAGAACATATTTCAGGAAGCGTTGAGCAAGAAACTCGTGTGGAGGTACTGGCTGGAATTTCAAGAAAAGAAGCCCCAAAAGTGAAGAAAGAAGAAGTAAGACAAGAAAAGATTGAAGGAGCAACCACAATGAAGGAGGACCAATCCAAGGCATCAAAGTTCGCAAGCTCGAAGAGGTATAAGGAAGAAGTTTGGCGAATGCAAAGCCGTTAAAGGAGTTCGAACAAATGGATTGGATCCCAATTAACTTCGAAGAAATGTTCAACAAGAGGAGACCATACCCAAACCAAAAAGAGTCGGCGAGAGCTATAGAATTCAACTTTCCAAAGGAGAGGCACTCGGGTATGAGTTGGACAAAGAATCCGGAGAGATTATCCAAAGGCTTTTCAATGAGGAAGAAGAGGTAGATCCGGATCACATTCAAGTAAAGAGGATTATGGGAGTGAAGCCGGAGGCCTCGCCATATGCACACCTAGCCGAGGTGTACACTATAGGAGCCAATCATGTCGAAGGTACCTCTCTACCGACACCTCACATAAGTTGCACCATGAATGGGGAGAAATTTTTGCAAAGCCTTATGTGACATAGGAGCTCATGTTAGTGTCATGTCTTCCAAGATTTATTATGAGCTTTTTAGTAAAACTTTAAATCTTGCTCCAACACAAATAAAATTAATCATGGGAGATGGTAGAACAACAAGACCTTTGGGTGTGCTTAGAGATTTAGATGTTGCTATCTCAGGTAAAATCATTCCAACCGACTTTTTCGTAATAGATGCTTGCCATAATGAACATGATGATATAATTCTTGGTAGGCCTTTTCTTAAGTTGGTCAATGCCGTTCTTGAGGCCGGAAAGGTTAGAGTTACTATTGATCTAGATGGAACTAAATTCACATATGATTTCACCCGCTCAGATATTTACCTCTACCTCTTGATAACGAAGAGGTAGAGGATCTTTGTTTTGTAATACTTTCAAGGACGCTCTCCAAAGAGCAATGAAGAATGATGCTATGTATGATGATCAAGACAAAGAACTAGCGGAAGCAATCAAAGTTGAGGCACAAGATGGAAGCTTGGATGAAGAAAGTTATGAAGATATTGGAGACTTGCAACAACAAGGACCGAAGCACCGATATTGAGTTGAAGCCACTTCCCAAGGGACTAAAGTATGAATTTTTGGGAGCCGATAAGACATACCCGGTCATTGTGAGTGATGAATTGAGTCCGGAAGAGATGGATAAGCTGCTGAATTTATTGAGAAAACACAAGAAGGTGATTGGGTACTCGATAAGTGACTTGAAGGGTATTAGTCCGGTCTTTTGCACCCACCGCATACCACTTGAAGAACAATGCAAGCCCGTTATCGAACATCAAAGAAGATTGAGTCATGCCATGCGTGAGGTGGTGAAGAAGGAGGTGATCAAATTGTTGGATGCCGGAATAATATACCCCGTGCCACATAGTGAATGGGTGAGCCCGGTGCATTGTGTACCAAAGAAAGGAGGAATAACCGTTGTAAAGAATGAGAAGGATGAGTTGATACCACAAAGGGTCATAACTGGATGGAGAATGTGCATCGACTATAGAAAGTTGAACAAGGCAACAAGGAAGGATCACTTTCCGTTACCATTTATCGACGAGATGCTTGAAAGGTTAGCTAAACATTCTTACTTTTGTTTCCTTAATGGTACTCGGGGTTCATGCAAATTCCCATTTCACCCGATGATCAACAAAGACAACCTTCACATGTCCATATGGAACTTTCGCATATAGAAGAATGCCATTTGGTTTATGTAATGCACCGGCTACCTTTCAAAGATGAATGACGACTATATTCTCGGATTTTATTGAAGAAATTATGGAGGTATTCATGGACGACTTCTCGGTGCATGGTACATGTTTTGAAAGTTGCTTGAAAAATTTGGAAAAAGTCCTTGAAAGGTGTGGAGAAATTGACCTAGTGCTTAATTGGGAGAAGTGTCACTTTATGGTGAAACAAGGGATAGTGTTGGGACATGTAATCTCCGAGAGAGGAATAGAGGTGGACAAAGCTAAGATTGAAACAGTTGAAAAGTTGCCACCTCCGACAAATATCAAATCGTTAAGAAGCTTTCTCGGGCATGCCGGATTTTATAGAAGATTTATAAAGGATTTCTCAAAGATCACCAAGCCATTGACACGACTTCTCCAAAAAGATGTGGAATACGAATTTGATGAAGAATGCTTGCATGCTTTCCGGACGTTGAAGCAATCTCTCATAAGTGCACCAATTATGCAACCTCCCGATTGGAATTTACCATTTGAGATAATGTGTGACGCAAGTGATTATGCTGTTGGAGCCGTTCTTGGACAAAGGAAAGAAGGGAAGGTACACGCAATTTATTATGCAAGTAAAACTTTAAATGAAGCTCAAGTGAATTATGCAACCACGGAGAAGGAATTGCTTGCCGTGGTGTTGCATTTGAAAAATTCAGATCTTATATTGTGAACTCGAAGGTGATCGTGTACACCGACCATGCTGCAATCAAGTACCTTTTGTCCAAGAAAGATGCCAAGCCACGTTTGATTAGATGGATTCTATTATTACAAGAGTTTGATATGGAAATTTGAGACAAGAAAGGGTCAGACAATGTCGTAGCCGACCACCTATCAAGGATGCATCATGGAGATGATGGGATGGAACTAATTGAAGATAGAATGAGAGATGACCATCTATATCGAATACTTAATAAGGGAGGATGGATGCATGATATCATAAGATGCCTACGGAAGATGCCATTAGATCACTTGGACAGAAATGCTAAAAGAAGGGTAATTGCCAAAAGCAGAAAATTTTATTGGGATGCACCATACCTATATAGATGTGGAGATGATGGAGTGCTAAGAAGATGTGTGCCGCGGGAAGAAAGAGAAGAGATTCTAAAAAAATCCACTCGTCGGAATATGGAGAACACTATGGACATTTTAGAACACAAGCAAAGGTATGGGCAAGCGGATTCTATTGGCCTGAGATGCACAAGGATGCTAAAATGTTTGTAGCAACTTGCCCGGAAAGCCAAAGGAGTGGAAATATATCACAAAGGAATGCAATGCCGCTGAATTATAATTTACAAATTGATCTATTTGATGTTTGGGGCATCGACTTTATGGGACCATTCGTGAACTCGAATGGATATGAACACATCTTGGTCATAGTTGACTATGTATCAAAATGGGTTGAAGCAATTCCATGTCGGAAAGCATCTACGGAAGAGGCCATTCAAATGTTCAAGACGGTGATATTCCCTCGATACGGCGTTCCTAGAATTTTGATAAGTGATGGTGGATCACACTTTATTGGAAAGGATTTTAAAAGATGCTTGGCAAAGTTGTGAATCGAGCATAGGGTGTCTACTGACCTATCATCCACAAACAAATGGCCGGAAACATCGAACAAGCAACTCAAAGGCATCCTCATGAAGATGGTGACTAAAGGAGGAAAAGATTGGTCAAGAAGCTAGGCAGACATTGTGGGCATACCAGATGCACATAAAACACCAGGTATGACCCCTTATCAATTTGTCTATGGAAAAACATGTCATTTCTGTAGAACTAGAGCACAAGGCTTATTGGGCAATAAAGGAGATGAATATTGATATTGATGCGCGCGAATAAAGCGAGGATTCAAATAAGTGAACTTGAAGAGCTAAGATTGAAGGCATATCACAATGCTAGCATCTATAAAGAAAGGATGAAGAGATGGTACATGCGACAAAAGATTGCATAAGAAGGAATTCAAGGAAGGAGACAAGGTCCTACTATACAATTCTCGATACAAGGTCTTGACAAAGGAAAATTGCAAAGAAAATGGGATGGACCATACGTCGTACATTCAGTGTCACCATCGGGAGCGGTAACAATCATGGACGCCAAAGGAGATCAATATGTTGTGAATGGACAACGACTCAAGGTATTCCTGGAGCCTGACATTGTGCCCATTAAATACATTGACGTCTACACCTTGGATGGTGACCCGGATCGTCAAGGCTAAGCGACGAAAACAAGGTAAGTTTGTAAATAACCTTTTACTTTATTTATTTTCAGCATGCATGTTAGTAGTAATATTTGCTTCAAATCATCATGAATAAATATTGTCCCCTACTCATGACCTTTGGTGAGGATGGAAAATTATGCCGAGTTGATGTATGATGATCGTTGCCGCTTTGCTCGTCTTTGTGCTTGCTTTATGCATGATTAAGCTAATGCTCTCATTAATGCAAATCTGAAATTAAATTTAAATGCTAGCTTAATCCTTTGTGGAGGTTATGATAAAGATGAAGACCCATAGTTTTTCTCATGCTCTTAATTTTGGATGGGTTAAAGATGATTTATTTTCGTTCTTAAAAGTTATGCTAACCTTGTCATTAATACCACTTGCATGTTGCTCAACCTATCCAAAGCCTTATATTTAATTGAGTGCAAAAACTTAGTGTACAAGATTTATTTTTGGGTGCATTGATTCAAGGCTTGATTTCTCTGGTTCGAGACTAAGAAGCTGGTCATTCCGTCTTTGTGTATCTATCTTATTGCTAGCCTTTTCTATCCGTGCATTGTAAGTTTCCACATTGGAAATTTTGCAAACCTCGCCGGATATCCACCCACAAACCCAAAATATCTTTTTGTGTTTTACCTCCTTGACCACAACCCAATTCTTGAGTATGGATGATTTCGAGGAAGATCACAAGAATGAAGGTGACAAAGATTAAAGTTTCATTTTGGGAGACCTCCAGGACGACATAAAGGGTGCGTGAAGGATCCCTAGAAGATTTCAAGTGTTCTCTCCAGGAAAATTTAGGATTTTCAGTACCTACCTTGGCACAAAAACTTCGTCACCTCTTTGCTCGAGGACGTGCGATCATCTAAGCATGGGGGGAGCTGCCAAGAAGGTAGGTACTAATGTAGTCTAGAGTTTAGGGGAGTAAAAAATGAGAAAGAAAGAAAGAAAAAGAAGAGAGAAAAAAAGAAGGAAAAAAGAAAAAAATGATGAAAACAAAGAAGAAAGAAAGAGAGAGAAGAAAAAAAATGTGTATATATATAAAAACTCCCACTCTCTAGACGATTAGGAATTTCAAGAGGATTCAAGATCAAGACCCATACTCATCTTTCCAACCATGTGCAATCCGATAACAAGGACTTTGTTTGTGCCTCGGGATCACTATTTGCCATTTGCACATGTCCACTTATCTCAAAAAGTATGTGTTCATCTCTCCCCCCTCCTTGAAAACATTATTTTCCAATGACTTTTTTGACGAGGCTCGGTAAATCCATGAGAAACTTGTCTTGTTTCGATAATATCCTAATTATAATATCTTGGTAGGACTAAACTTTTCCCAAAGCTCCAGATAAAGCCTTCCACTTATATAAAGTTTTGAGAGGGGAAAGGAGTAGAACAAATAGGCTTGAGAGATAAGATGAGATGAGAGTTCATGAGCAAGATGCAAGGAGGTTTAAATTTTTGAACTTGGTTTAGCTCTTTCTTCATCTTACACTTCTTTTCAAAATTTCTGAGATTCATTCAAAAGTTGGGAGCATGATTATTTACTTGTGGAATGAGCCTATTCGATATCCACCCTCCGTAGGGATGAAGGCTAGTGCACTGAAACTCTAACAAATAAATTTAGAGAGCATTATGTTTTCTTCATGTATGATCAAGTGCAGGGTGTGAACAATGAAAGGCAACACTGATATCCATTGAAGGCTTACTCGAGGACGAGCAAGGTTTAAGCATGGGGAGTTGTTGACTCTGCGACTTTGACACTCCTAGACATGAGTTTACCTTCAATGTTGGTATTGATTTGATATCCGATCTAATGGTACTAACCCTCTTCATATAACAAGTTCGCTCTTGCATGTGGTTTTTGGAGTATGATGTTTACACAGGATTTAAGCGCTTAAAGGAGCACTTTTGGGCAAAGTTGATCGAGCACTTATGAGAAGATAATGAAGCCCGACATAAGTCAAGACTCGAAGTGAACATGACTCCAAATGGCCCAAGGTCGACTTGAGATTTGGAGATTTACAAATAAGATCAATTCAACCCGAGAGATATTCGCGCAGCCCAGAACATCATGATCTTTCGATGCAGATTCGGGGACTTAAACGGCCTCTAATGGCAAAATGTTGACTACCAAAGTTGTGGACCATGTTGAGAGCTTCGATTTGGACATATAGACAGCCCAATTCGGTCTAAGGAGCTAGGAGATATGGCCCCCGAAATACCTGCTGCGTAGACAAGTCCGAAATCAGACAGATTATCTTGCGAGGCCATTTTGGGGATCTTATCTTCGTTTTCAAGGAAACTAATGAATACCAAACTTGAAGATAATTTCGTGCCACACAATTTAGACACCGAATTTGCATTATTTGGAGTCAAGACGTGGGAGATATGACGTCGGAAAGGAAGGGCTGCGAAACAGGAAAATCTGGGCGAGGCTGATTTTATGGAAACTAAGTTTGCTTCTCTCTCAAGGAAGATCTCGTGCAAGGCAAGGTAGGGCACGCCCCAAGGCTTCCCAAGGGCATAAATACAACCCCTTGGGCGCCTAAGAGGGGTTTCATTCATCATTCGCCGCCACAAGATCGAGAAGAAGGAGATTGGATCGACAAGGGAGCATTCATCGGCCTTCATCTACTTCGGAGGTTTCTACACCATGTCTAGTGCTTCAATGTGTAACATTATGGGGTAAAATCCTTGTTTGTCCATGGGGGTTGAAGGGGGATCTTGAGTTGTAATCATCGAACCTATGTTTTGGATCTTTTTGCTATCATATTCATGTTGATGGTGTGTTAATCTTAATGGCCGGCTGGCTTGCTTTCGGGATGCATTGCTCGTAGTCTCACGTATCGTGTTCCTTTTGTTCTTTATGCGATTACCGTCGTGTAGTGACAGTGCGCGGGAGGGAAAACATAATGATCTTGGTTCACACTTTTGATCATGCATGCCTAGAACACATCAACGTCTTGTGCACTTGGTGTTCGATCACGGATTACCCTCGTGCGTGTGGCTAGTACGCGAGAGGAAAGGGTTGGACTCGTGCACCTTTACCTTTGATAGATTAGATCGGGTTGTTCTTGCTAGGTGGTTACATCTTCAAGTGATCCTAGATCCCTTGGACAAGCATTCTACGTTCTTGAGATCTCCTTTCCATCGCTCTCTAGTTTGCTTTCTTTAATCTAGATTAGATTAGATTAAGTTCCTTACTTATACATATTTGATAAAGAGCTTTAATTCAACAACATTAGTGCTTAGTTGAGCATAGCAATCCACTTGTTCCACGGATTGATTAACCTTGGGGGATACTCTAAGGGAAAAGCTAAAACCGACCCGTGCGCTATGGATCGGATCGTAACGCAGCGTTATTTAACCGCCACGGTGTAACATTAGTACAAGAGATGCCATTCTTACCACCAATCTTCCAATGAAATCTTGATGTCCGGGGATTGACTGCATGGGACCTTTTCCAATGTTAGGGAATTGTGAATACATACTAGTGGCAGTGGATTATGTGTCAGAATGGGTAGAGCAATACCTTGTCATACAGCAGCTGCTCGAAGCTCGAAGAAAATGTTCCACGACATAATATTCCCTAGATTTAGAGTACCGAAGGTAGTCATCAGTGACGGGGGATCACATTTCATTGATGGGAACTTCAGAAGATACTTGAAAGCTCAAGGAGTGGAGCACCAAGTCGCTACTCCATATCATCCCCAAACAAGTGGTCAGGTTGAAACATCAAACAAGCAAATCAAGAACATCCTTTAGAAGACCGTCCACGAGATGGGAAGAGGATGGAAAGATAAACTTCCCAAAGCATTGTGGGCATATCGCACGGCCTATAAAACTCCCATTGGTATGACACCATACCAATTGGTCTATGGGAAGACATGTCACTTGCCTGTGGAATTGGAGTACAAATCACATTGGGCTATCAAGAAGTGGCATATGGATCTTCCCACCGCCGGAATCAAAAGACAAATGCAATTGGGTGAACTCGAGGAATGGAAGGAGAAGGCATATCACAATGCAAATATGTATAAGGAGAAAACCAATAGGTGGCATGATAAGAGGATCAAGAAGAAATCTTTTGAACCGGGAGATAAGGTACTACTCTTTAACTCTCGCTTTAAACTTTTTGGTCGTGGAAAGCTTAGAAGTAAATGGGACGGCCCTTTCACGGTTTTAAATTCTGCTTATGCAGGCGTCAGAACCCTACAAGATTCAGACGGAAACACTTTTAAAGTAAATGGGCAAAGACTTAAAATCTTCCTTGAACCAAACATGCCTAACCTCGAAGAACTTGATGTTATCGAGGTCATTAACTTGGATTGATTCGAGTCTTGTTTGTCTTGTGTATATAGAGTGTTTCTTGTTTGTTTTTCCTGTTTCTTTTTGCTCTCCTTTCTTAGTTGCCATGAAGCCAGCCTTTTGGGGGAATAGGCTGGGGTAGCACCTAGTGGGCCGCACCTCATTTGGCCCCTGTGGCGTGAGCTAGGGTATCTTGTATCTCCCCGTGTGCTATCCAGATAACCCCTGAAAACCTCGTGTAACGAGTTCCTCTCTAGAAACCAATCTCCTTTCCAAAAACCCTCGCCTTCTCGTCATCTCCTAGCAAACCATGGGTGGTGACGGCCTAACAACCTCTCCAAGTGCTCGGCACCCACAACCCCACTGGCAGGCGTCCTCGAAAGCTCGCGAGGAGGTTCCGGTAGGATTGAGCCAAAACTTGCCTCGGGTCACAGCCCTTGCTCATGCACCCGAGGAGGCAACCCTAGGAGGTAGGTAGGACCAGCCATACCACCCAGTCAGCCGCCGCGCTCAGCCGGCCGGTGGCGTGCGAGAGGAGGTCCTTGTCCCCTAGGAGAATGATCGGGAAAGGTAAACCCCGACGTTCAGAGTCACCGACACGCCCTACAACAGGCCAGTTGAAGCTAAAGGAGCCGGAGACACCAATCTCTAGTCAACGAGTCGCCAAGGGAGAACATCTTCGCCATAAAGGCGGTGCGAATTCTTCAAGCCCCCAACAGAGGAAATACAAGATCATTAGGTGCAAGACTCCCCGAGGGTATGAGAAGCAGTTGATCCCTCGGTTGGACAGGGACGATTTGGAGCCCGATGAGTCAATCTTCTCCACCACTACTAGCGGGATGCGCCACCGCAAGCCTCCACCGATCCGTGGTCCTCCTGGCGAGTTTGAAGATTCGAGGAGGATTCGAGGGGCGAGGATCCTTACGAGGGTCTTCGTAATGAGGTCGTGAGCTAAAGATGAAGAACAACTTCTTTGGAGGCACATAGCCGATGATGGACTCGGATGGACATGGATGACAAGATGGAAATTCTCCGCAAAGCCCTCTGCAGCAAGTTTAGGCGCCTGTTAAAGGAACTAGGGCATTCGGATCTCTATGACTGCGTTTTGCCTTAGATCTCTAAGCGTAGGATCCGTGTAGCATCTCGTTAGTGTCGTTTCCCTTCTTGTGTGTTAGTTTTGCTCTTTCAAAAACTTGTTTGCTTTAATTCGTTTAGGTTTGCCTGAATAAAGAGATGCTACAAACACCTTAACCATCTTATAAATCTCTGGTTATTTTGCTGCTCTGGCTGGTGATTTGAGCCAGCCAGAGAATGCTATTTCACCCGGTTCACGAGTGTGCAGGAAAAACGAAAGGAGGTAGGGCCGGCCGCACCTAGAGGGCCAGCCGCACCTACTTTCATCACACAAAAGCAAAACCAACGACGTGCAGGTAACCGAGGTGCACCAGAGATAGCTCGCAAATCACGACACAAAATTTGGGAGGGTCGACCGCACCTGTCAATTTTTCACGAACCGAACATCTTCGTGCTGAGTCACGCTGGTTTGAATCCCTAACTCATCTCGTGACGTTATCTTATGGCTATCCTATTTATCTTGCTTAGTATCAAAACTGCTTTATCATGCTCTTGAAAATTTTGCCTACCCATCCTCACTTTGGAAATGAGGAATAATTGCTATGTTAAACTCATGCAAGAACCTAGTATACAATTTTGTACTCTATAGGCTTGATGAATTTATTGGTTCTCTTCGAAATATGAGCCTGAATTAAACCTTTGTGGGAAGCAAATGCTTATGACCAACCCTAGGTTGTTGACTAGTATGATATGGTGCGATAATGTTAATCTTGCTCTATCTCATAGTATGGTGAAAATCTCGGATGATTTCTTTTGAGAAAATAAAACAAGACAAGTTCCTCAATGGTCATATCACCTACCAAAGCCATATGTTGCTATCAAAGTCAAACCTTCTACATATGCTTGCTTGTGACCCATTGAGTTTTGCCAAATTGTTGTGACCCATGGTAGAATCTTTTCATGCTTCCTTGATCGAGATCACGCACACCCACATATACGTGCTAGCTCTTACACTGGGAGTTACGCAAAACATGCCATCCATCCACCAAAAATAAATACTCCAAGTTCCAAAAAGATTTCTCTTCTTGCAAAAGGAGAGAGGGGTCACTGAAAAAAAAGAGAGAAAGAGAAAAATAAATGCTCAAAGAAGCATAGAAAAAAATGTGCTCCAATCAAAGAGCATAGAAAAAAAAATAAAAAGAGAGAAAAGATGACGCATGACCCCCCTCCAAAACAAAGGCAAGAAGAGAATCTCAAAACAAGGAGTATCTAGAAAACTAAGAAAAAAGTATTCCACACACTTGCACAACTCGATCAAGTTGCATGACTAGTTTCTTCTTGGATCCAGTCTTTGGCTGAACAACATTATGTGGCACAAGTGAGTCTCATGCTTATCCTACCCAAAGCTCCACATAAAGCCATAGAGCAGAAGTTGAGGCTCATTCAAAAGCCTTTGGTGAGGTAACAAACACCACTTGAGTGATTGAGGGAACCATCCGAGGAACTTTATCTCTCTTTGCAAAAATTTTCAAAACTCCGAGATAGAATCCAGAAAAAGAGAAGAGTGAGTGATGCAAAGTCAAAACCATTCTACTCTTCAACCTCCGAAGGCAAGGTGAAAAGTTACAAGCCCCACAAGTAAGCAAGGCAAAGTTTTTTTGGTGCCAATACTTTCAAATAGCCAGTAGGGAATGGAATTGTGCTCTAGTACTTGCAGGGGGGTAACACAAAGCAATGTCTGATCCACCTTTCAAGACTAGGCTTTGCTCGAGGACGAGCAAACGTCTAGCGTGGGGGAGTTTGTTGACAGTCCTTACAACAAACTTTTGACCGTCAACATCCCGGCTACGGTAGCGCTTTATAACGAATTTCATGCATGTTTTAGGTGCTAACAAGGTTGCACGAGTTGTGTTGAGTTTTTGCTCTGCGGGATCAAGATTAGGGGCAATTAAGACCGAGCCACATAAGGTAGGCACGGCCGCACCTAGTGGTACGGCCAGCCCTACCTTGCACCACTATGTAGGTTCACACCGAGTGAAGTCCTGTGCACCAGCTCCCAAAAGACCAAACTCATCACGATCGTGTTGGATCAAGCAAACACACCATATGCGAGCAACACAGGAGCCAGGAGGCGGGGCCGCACCACCGCCGGCCAAACCTCCGTGGCCGGCCCTACTAGGGCCAGCCACACACCGCCCGACTCACCCAAATGTGCCACCAAGCCTCGGTCACTCAAGGGAACACAGCTACGAAAGATCCTGATCAAAGGAACAAGGTCGGTTTGATCCCAGACGTTGAGATTAGCCTCACTTGGACCCATGGACCCACAAGCCAGTGAACAACCGACGTGGGGCAGCGTCCAAGACTTCATCTACCCATTAGAGCATGATCCGAAGTGAATGACAAGAGGGCCCAGGGCCGGCCGCACCAAGAGGACCGGCCGCACCTCCTTTACTCAGGAAACCGACCCACAACCGCCTTCTAACCGCCTCAGGGACCAAATCACAGACGCACGATCGAAGGCGGTGGAAATCACAGGCTGCACACGGAGATACTGGCCGCACCTCCTTGTCGGGCACTGCAGCTCCCTCTCGCCTACAAGTACCCCCTCCTGTAGCCACTGACCCATTGGGGCTATAAATTGAGCCTGGGACCTCGTGGAACAACACAAGTGATTAGAAGCAAGTGGCGGAGCCCCTCAGTTAGTATTGAGAGTAGGGAGAGAGTTGAGTGTTGGAGTAGAAGGAGTTGGTCTTCTTGTACCTCGGAGTCTGGCACCACTTGTCGTCCCACACAGGGATACTTTGTATGTTCGGATTCGTGAGTAACTAAGTCTCAAGTCATTTCATTGTTCACTTTTAGGTTCCTCGATTGTGGTTTAAGTAGTTTCTACTTATCATGATTGCTTTGCTCTAGCGCGGGGTAAAGTAGTGATTGGTTAGTGTAGACGCGGTGTCTAGGCTCTCCAAGACCTTGGAATGCTTCCGGGAATAGTTGTGGTACCCTAGGGAGGTGACAGCTCTAGACGGGCTTTGTAGTCCACCACATTAGTTCCAGCAGGTAGGAGTTACGACATCAGAGCCCCCTTCTCATCCCTTTACGTGGCTCTTTTCCTCTCGGCCCGAGGCGACAAGTTGTGCCTTGATTCTATCCGTGACCCTCACGAGTCCCAAACTTCATCAGCTATCCCCTCTCTACCCAAAATCTACCCTTGCCTTTCTATCCTTCGTCACCATATCCCCCGGACAAATTAGTTCAGGTTCTCAACACTTCTCGTTCCCCGTGGAAATCGATACCTTGGAATACTCCTGGGTGAAAGCTACAGCGGTTTCCGTGCGCTTACGGATCTATCTGTGATCGTATAGTATACCAATAGGCTTTCTGGTGCCGCTGCAAATCTAGTAAAGACAGAAGAAGTGCCAACATCCGGTCCTTTGGCATTCGGGGCATGATGCAACATATCTTTTAGTATCTTCATGCATCTCCGGCCAAAAGAATCTGGACCACACTTTGCTTGAGTCCGAAAATGACTATAGTGTCCACCGTACTCCGCCGAATGACACTTTCTCAAAATTTCTTGCCTCTCTTCTCTTGTTACACATCTTCTCATTACTCCATCATTCCCAAGTTTAAAGAGGAAAGGTGAATCCCAAAAATATTTCCGGCTTTCGGAGATTATCCTCCGTTGAGTGTTTTTATCTCGTGATCAAGAGACATTCTCCGAATTGCTCAAATGATATCGATCATCCAAGTATCCTTGTCGAGTATTCGGTAGAGGTGGTCATCTCTCATCTTATCCTCTATGGGCTCTATGTCATCTTGTCCACGGTTCATCCTGGACAAATGATCGGCTACAACATTTTCCTCCCCCTTTTTATCGCGAATTTCAACATCAAACTCTTGGAGAAGAAGGATCCAACGAATCAATCTTGGTTTAGCATCCTTCTTAGCCAAAAGATACTTGATAGCCGCGTGATCGGTGTAAACAATGTCCTTCGAGTTTACGATGTAAGATCTGAATTTTTCGAAAGCAAACACCACCGCTAGCAACTCCTTTTCCGTAGTGGCATAATTTAATTGTGCCTCACTAAGAGTTTTACTAGCTTAGTATACGGCGTGAACTCGACCTTCCTTTCTTTGACCTAAAACCGCCCCTATGGCGTAATCACTTGCATCGCACATGATCTTGACAGGTTGACTCCAATCCAGAGGTTAAATGATGGGAGCACTCACCAAAGCGTTCTTCAAGGTCCGGAATGCCGCTAAGCACTTCTCATCAAAGTCAAAAGCCACATCTTTTTGAAGAAGTTGTGTTAAAGGCTTAGTGATCTTTGAGAAGTCTCTAATGAATCTTCTATAGAATCTGGCATGTCCTAGAAAGCTCCTCAAAGACATAACATCCGTTGGAGGTGGGAGTTACTCAACTGTCTCCACTTTAGCTTTGTCCACTTCAATTCTTCTCTCGGATATAACATGTCCGAGCACTATGCCTTGCTTTACCATGAAGTGGCACTTTTCCCAATTTAGCACTAGATCGACCTCCGCACACCTCGTGAGAACCTTGTCTAAGTTTGCCAGACAATCCATGAATGTCTTCCCATAAACAGAAAAATCATCCATGAAGACCTCGACAATTTCCTCGATAAATTCCGAGAACACCGCCATCATGCAATGTTGAAAAGAGGTGAGCGTTGCATAACCAAGGGCATCCTTCTATATGCAAACGCTCCATAAGGGCAAGTAAACATTGTCTTATGTTGATCATCCGGTGAATGGAATTTGCATGAACCCCGAGTACACATCGAGAAAGCAAAATATGGTTTGCTAATCTCTCGAGCATCTCACAATGAACGATAGGGGAAGTGATCTTTCTTCGTTTTGTTTAGCGATAATCGATACACATCCGCCATCCGTCACGGTTCTTGTGGTATTAATGTTTTCATTCTTCACCATGGTCAAACCTCCTGACACAACGCCGGCTCACCCACTCGCTATGACGGTAGATGATTCCATCAAGTAGCTTGATAACCTCCTTCTTTACTACCTCTCGCATGGCATGGGTCATCCTTTGATGGTCCACCACTTACATTGGTCTTCCATTGGTATACGATGAGTGCAAAAGGTGGGCTAAGTCCTTTGAGATCATTGATCGAATATTCAATCACCTTCTTGCTTTTTCAATAAATTCAGCAACTTCTCATTTTCTTGGACTCAACTCATTACAATGACTAGATAAGTCTTGTCCGGGCCCAAAATTTGTACTTTAACTTTTGGGCAAAGGTTTGAGATCCACCTCGCACTGAGATCCTTGAGATTTCTCCAGCCTTGCAGCGGTCTCAAGGTTTCAACAAAAAGACTACCTACCTCCTCTACTTCTTCATCTGGAGGAAAAGGTAAAGGATGACTAGAAGTCAAGAAAATTATATGTGTACTTATCTCCATTAAGATTTATTGTTACTTTGCCTCCATCCAACACGATCAACCAACTTAAGGAAAGGCCTACCTAGGATTATGTGATCTTATTATAGTAGGCATCATAACAAAGAAATCGGTATGCACTTTCCAGATGATTACATTAATGTTGCAAGCAATACCTAGAGGTTTAATAGTTCTACCATCTCCCATGATTAACTTTGTTGAAGTTGGAGCTGTCTAGGTTTGGTCTTGAACTTTATCGTAAATCTTGGAGGATAGGACACTTACTTGGCCCGATGTCGCATAAAGCCTTGCATTGAACTCCGTGATTTCGCAACTCAAGTGTGGTGTCGCCTTTCCTCTTGATCGGATCCTATTGCATAAACTGAGGCGAGCATATGGCGGCTTCGCTTGATCCCAATGATTCTTTTCACCTCGACTATGTGATCCGGATCCACTTCATCATCACTAAAGAGCTTCCAAAAGATCTCAGGGTTTCAAGATCGCATTTTCCGCTTGCTTTTCCGGGAAATCCGCTAATGCTCTCGCCGCCCCTTTGGTTAGAACAATCTTCTGTCAAAACTTCTCCATAATCTATTGAATCCAATCCATTTGCTCGAACCCCTTAATGGCTTCACTTGATTCTCTTGTTTGTTTCATTTGACTTGGGTCAACGCTAGGTAGTTCTTGTCTCGATATGTACGCTTTCCGGATTGGCTCCTCTTTCTTCTTGGGTTGCCTTTTGAAATTTCAGCACATGTCTTCATCCTTGAATCGCTTTCGCTCTCCAAAGTCTTGTTTCCCAATCTCTTCGCATGGCCGCCTTTGCTAATCTTTGCAAAAGTTGAGCGCTCGAGTGTTTTCCATGAGATCCCCAGCACACATTTGAACATGTTCCATCACCGAAAAGAAAAATGTATGCAAGACATCACAAGAAGCGAGTCTTGGTCCTTGTTCAATCAACTCATTAAATCTATTCCAAGCTTTCTCCTCTCCTTGCATGAAGGTGATTACTTGCTTTAGATGTTGAACCTTGCTAATTGGAAAAACTTCGCAAAATTTCTTCGTCAACTTGTTCCAATTGCCTTCAACTTCAAAGGCAAACGAGTACGCCTTTGCTTCACGGCAAGAAGTGAGTAGGAAAGAGATTCCACTTGAACCATTCTGAACTCCTTCTTGACGACCGTGTTGCATAGTGTGAAATGCCTTATGTGTCTATATTCTCCATCTCCATCCTCAATGGGGTTGCCGCCACCATCTCGATGATCCTAGCCTTGATCTCATACTTGGTCGCGAGCTCAATCCAACTCTTGTACCTTTATGTCTTCACATCGAGGACTAGCGTAATCCTCAGCAATTTCTCGTGGTGCTTCAACGCCATCTAGACAACAAAATAGAAAAACAAAACAAAACAAAATGGTTTTCTAGGTAATAGGGTTAGATGTTAGCAATATCGATAAAAAAACTAAAACAAAATTAGATGCAAACCAAGATGTAACTTTGCTCACCTTAAAAAGGGGCTTGTTGATAAAAACTCATTCCACCTCGCAAGCATATGGACCTACACCTTTTCACCACGGGATTCCTAGGTTCTTATCAATCGGAGCAAGGGATTACAAGCGTTGATCTAGCACTACTAACTAACTTATCCAAACCCTAAACTCTAATCTAGAGAACTACTACTACACTAGAGAGAGCGATTAAACTCACAAGATATAAAAGACACTTGCCCAAGGGTCTATGATACTTGAACATGCAACCGCTTAAGATATGATAACCGATCTAATCTATGAGGGTGACCATAGTTTACTTTCCTCATTGTCACACGAAGGTATTTGTGACTAGACCTATGATGATCACGTATTGAAGGGTTCTAAGAAGATCTATACTCCCAACATGGCATGGTAGCTAACCTTAAACAAGAAAGGATCTTCAACACTAGATGATAGATTGAAAACCATACAAAGTAGCGATTACATCTCAAGATCGTTACAACCCATGGACAAAGAAGATTCCCCATCAAGGTGCTAGGCATAGCACGCTGATCATGGTGACGCTCGATGGTGTCTTCCTTCTCTCCATCCAAGGCCTCCCTCCTACACTGTGGTGCTTCGAGTAGCGATTCTTGAAGGACCGATTAGGCGACGAGAGGGGGAGTGAATGGGAGCCGATAAAATTCTTCCAAGGTTGAACTTGGCCTATGCCCCAAATTCACAACCAAGGATTCCCTTGCCAAAGGTCGCGAGTCACAACGGACCTACCAACCCTAGGAACAAACCCCAAACAATCCAAAGCGAAGCGAAACTCAAGAAGCAAAGGACTTAGGCAATCTGGGTCCAGCGACCCGAGGTCAGGCGGACGGTCCGAGACCTGACGGTCCAACCTCATGACTCAAATAACCCGAACCTCCAAGATCGCACGAATACGGACGGTCGACGGCCTCCACCGATGACGACGGACCTCGGCCACACGACCGACCCTAGACGACGGTCCGCCAAACTCGCAACAAAGCCCTAACTCCTCGAAGATCGAAAAACACAAGAACCGACGAACATCGACGAACACGAGGCTCACGACGCGGGCCATCATGACGGCCCGTCCCGAACAAACGAGCACCAAACGTGAAGTCAACCTCTCCTATCCATCCATGGATCTCCCAAACGGCTTGAGCTCTTGAGGAAAGATTTGGGGGAGATGTGAAGCATCCCTAGGAGATGCTATGCCCCAAAACTTGAGACCTCAAACGAACTAAATCGCCGGAATCGAATCGCAACCGAGCTCAACCAAAAAGCTAGGGTTCCAACCGAAATCCTTCAATCGAGGCCAAATCCGAGATTGGGGGTCAAGATCAAGCACAAAGATGCACAGGCAATCTATCCATGATCCCCACCAACAAATCCGAACCCAAACACCTGAATCAAGGAACAAGCGCTAAAATCCAACAAAAATAGCTCGAAAAGACACGAAAATCACAAGAGCCACAAGAAGGAAATCGACGCAACCATGAAATCTTCCATACACTGGAGGTCGATTCTCTACAAAACGGGTGAAGAAAATCTACGCTATGGAGCAAGGAAATGAGAAGCTCCGATAGATGGTTTGCCCAAAAACCCTAGAGCTATATATATGAGTCCCTCCGGGTTGGGCAATGACCAAGCTACCCTAGCACTTAAACTTAAGATACAATCAGGGGCATATAGGTCATGTAGCACTCTTCATCGCACGGCCACGCCGCAGCCGCCCTCCCGACGCAAGCCGCGATCCCGCCACGTGTCCCGAAGATCAAGCTTCGCCGATCCTGCCTCGCCCGCCGAGCCTCCGGTCTTGGTTTTGTGGATCAACCAAGTAACCCGACGGTTTTGTGGTGAACACGAACCCTGCAGACACTCGACCCGACTTGCCTTGCTTTTCACCACGCCGACTTGACCTCACCGGGTCCCCGCGAGCCGAGCCTACTTGTCTCTCCACTCCTGAGGCCCCGCAAGGCATAGACCTTCGCGCCCGCCTTCACCGCACCAACACGAGTCAAGCCGCAACCCGCACCTGCAATACTCGGCCAAGAGTTAGTCCACACCACGTTGTCAATCACTCATCACACTAGGGAGCGACCATCCACCGGTCCCCTGACGCCCCCCTCAATCTCCCTTGATGAGTGCATTGACAACACACATAGTAACCAATTTTGAGAAAAGAGAAAAAGAAAAGAAATGATTGAAAAACTCAAACAAGTGATCAAAAGCCAAAGAAAAGCCAAAACGAGATCACTTGAGTGAGAAAAATCTCGGTCCCCTAAGACAAGGGCAACGGCTCGACACAACCGAGATAAAATGCTCCAAAATTGCCGACTCCTCAAGGTGAGGCAAAGGGCTCGACACCATCGGCAAAAGAGCACAACTAAAATCGAAAAGAGCTCCCAAATGCATATGCAATCCCCCGAACAAATGCATTTCTCCCTTTGATGCAAAACTCGATGCAAGAATTGGGTACTATTCCTCCCTTGTTGGTAATGCATGAATCAAGTCTACAAATGCAAGCATGTGCTCAAATAGACAAAGAGCACTACAACATGCTAAAAACATGGACAAGCTAGATTGCCACAATTTTAGCAAGCATCGCCAACAGATAGATAGGGACATAGCATGTGACATAGCCATGATCAAAATAAAGCAATTTTTCAAAAACTTCCTCTCATGAGCATAGGACCTAAACATGATCAAAATGAGCACAAACAACATATAACTCACAAACTTCATGCAAGGTTACAAATTCTCATCACAAGATCATCACAAACACCTACAAGCTATCTCATGTCATGTCAAAGCCACCGAGCCATGTGTCCACTTCTAAATGTGAGACTTCTCAACGGTGAACATCATGCAACGGTTTAGCACCCAAAATAAGGAATTTAAAGCATGACATAGAAGCATATTTTTCAAGCACAAGCATTTCATATACCAATTTCAAGATTTATTTAAGGTACATGAAGTGCCTTTATGCAAAAAGAAGCTTAGGCTTCCACAAGGTAGCATGTAGGCTAAACATCCATGATGATAAATGGGTCTTTGACCCCATGAAAAGAACATGGTCCCAAGCACAAATTAAGCAAACTATAGCCATGTGCACAAATTTAGCATGAAAGGCATTCAACTCATAAGAGAGGATCATATATAGCATTTTCACAAAGATAAGCCATCCACAAGCACATACATCCCAAATCTATCAAGAGCATGCTATCCATCATATGAGCATCAAAAGCAAAGTCATAATCTCCTATCTAGCATATCATAGTGATCCAAGTATATAGGAGAAGCACATCTCATATGATACATATGCTATGATACAAAGATGCAAGCATGATATGATACATAAATGAAAATGCAACATGAGTATGTACATCAAACCCCAACCAAAGCTAAAGGAAAAGAACTCCAAGCTCCCAAACGCAAATGTAGCTTGGTCCAAAGGTTAGGATATCGGCAAGTCGCTTGGCACATGGATGAGGTCTATGTTTCCTTCTCAACATTGTCTCTCGTGAAGTGGTACCACCTCTATATGTTTGGTGAGTGAGCACGGGTTTTGGCAACGCTAATGGCACTCGTGCTATCACACATGAGAGGTACATGGGAACACTCACCAAAGTCACTCGTGTATGTGATCCAAAGCATGTGAGCAACAACTAGCGGCAGAACATATTCGTTTGGTAGACCCGAGCTACACTAGATGTTTACAGAAGACCAAGAAACAAGCGAAGATCCCAAACCGGCAAGTCCCCAAGTCGACTTCCCATCGACTGACACGCAACCCGATCCAAAACCCAAGAAGCGAAAGAGAAGAGGACGCCGAGTACCAAAGACCGAGCTCGAGTGTATCAAGATACCAAAGATCCGCTTGACGGGCGATGTGAAGTCCTCGACGCCGAAAATGAGCATGCATAACACGTAAAATCGAATGTCACCAAGTACAAGAGGGAGCCGATCATGCTGCATTCTTCCGTCCACGGCCTCCGCCTCGTCCCCGCATCCAACACCGTAGTCGTACTCATCGGTGTGGGCTTCGAGTCGTCCATCTTGAACTTCTTGAGGATGTCCTTCGTACTTGGCTTGATGCACAAAGGTTCCTCCTTCACCGCTTGATCCAAGCCCGAGAAAGAACCGCAATTCTCCATCATAGACATCTCGAATTCTTTGCTCATGTCCTCTGCAAACCTCGCAACCAAAGAGTGAGACGAGCCAAAGACAATATCATCCACGTACACCGAACAATTAGGATATCATCACCGAGGAGAAAAGAGTCTTATCAACCTTGCCCATCTCAAACCCCTTGCTGAACAAGAACCCCTCAAACGGCCATACCAAGCACGGGAGCTTGTTTCACCATACAACGCCTTCCTCAACCTATACACCTTGAGGAAACTCAAGACTCTCAAAGCCCGTGGTTGCTTCACATAAACCTCTTCTTCTAAAAACCCATTCAAGAAGGCACTCTTCACATCCATTTGGTACAATTTGAACCCTTTAGCCACTAAAAGGCTAGAAGGATCCTAATCCTCCAAACGGGCTACAGAGCAAATGTCTCCTCATAGTCTATCCTCTCCTTCCGACTATACCCCCCGAGCAACCAACCTCGATTTGTTTCTCACCACCTCACCATTCTCACCTCTTTGTTCTTCCACACCCATTTTGTCCCAATAGGTTTGCAATGTGGTGGTGGCTCTACCAACTCCCAAACTTGGTTTCTCTCAAAGTTCTCTAACTCCTCATGCATTATGCTCACCCAATTAGGATCGAGAGCGTGTCCAATGTCTTTTGGCTCAAAGGTAGCAACAAAAGCCGAATGAGCAAAGTGAGAAACATTCCGGACCTTGACCGTGTCGTACGCTCATTGATGTCGCGATGATTCTTGAGGAGGATGATCAACTTGAACGCCTGCCTCTCGCCCGGAGACAACCTCCCTCACCGCAGCTTCCACTTGATCTTGCCGATCGTAGGCGTGTAGGAGATGGACCATCCCGCACCGTAGTCGCCGAGTGGAAGTAGAGGGTACATGCTACCGGAGCTTCACCATCATCACCATCATCCTCTCCAAAGATCATCCTCCTCGTCCTCAAAGATCTTCTTGCCAATCTCGTGCACACCGCACACTCAAAGAAGACAACCGCATGGCTAGGTCTCGTCGAAGGTAACCTTGTAAGTTTCCATGACTAGATTAGTATCAAGGTTGAGCACATGGAATGCTCGAGAATGATTAGCATAACCCAAGAAGATCCCATCTAAGACCTCGACTCAAACTTATCAAGCCTACCCTTCTTGAGAATAAAGCACCGACAACCAAAAGCCCTAAATGGCTCACTTTAGGTGCTCGCCTGCATGAGCTCATAGCACGTCTTGTTCAAGAAGGCCCTAAGAAAAATCCGGTTCCCAACATGGCACACGGTATTCACCGCCTCAGCCCAATATCTCCGTGGAGTCTTATGCTCATCAAGCATTGTGCGAGCCATCTCACAAAGGGAACGATTTTTCCTCTCAACCACACCATTCTGACAAGCCACATAGGGAGAAGAGAATTGATGTTCGAGACCCAAATCACGCGACAAAAGGTTTCAAACGAGAGTTTTAAATTCAGAACCATTGTCACTACGAATAGCTCGAATGGCATCTCCATTCCTCTCATTCTTCAACCTCAAGATTAGATCCCACAAAACCAAACGCCTCCCTTGTCACCAAAAGAAGACCCAAGCATAGCGAGAATAGTCGTCCACTATCACCAGGACATACCATTTCCCACCACGAAAGCACACACGAGCTGGACCAACCAAGTCCATATGGAATAGCTCAGATTGCCTCTCTGTCATAACGGATGTCAGAGGCGGGTGAGAGGCGGCGACCATCTTGCCATGCCTACACGGAGCACATACCAAGTCCTTTTGGTATTTTAACTTAGGCAATCCTGACTAATCCTAGCCCACTCAAGCGTGACAACAAGTCAAAACTCAAGTGACCTAGTCTCCTATGCCTACATGCCCAACCAAGCAACGAGAAGGGCCAACACACCGAGAAAAATCGGCTCGAAAATCGACCCTGGGGATGATCGTGCACACAAGATCACCTCGAGAATCCAAAACACGGTGAAGTGCCCGTTTTGAAACGGACCTCAAAACCCTCATCAAGAAGCCGGGAGACCGAAAGAAGATTGTACCCCAAAGACTTGACAAGAGAAACACGCTGAGAGTCATGAATCGCTCACCTTCACCGTGCCCATTGAAAGCACTCTACCTTTCCCATTGTCCCCAAAAGTGATGTACTCTTGGTCATCACCGGGTGAGGTCGGAGAACCACCTTCGATCTCCGGTCATGTGTTGAGAGCAACCGAGTCGATCAACCAAAAGCCCTCCAAGCCTCCCACCGCAAATCAAAACGAGGCGAGTGAGCAAACGACTCAAAGACCGGGGTTAGTACAAAATGAATCAAACCAGTGCTATGCCATTTGCTCAAAAGTGGGGTTAGCAAAATCTATCCTATCTCCTCTAGGTGGAACACCCACACATCCCCTTGGAGGACTACGCACACCACGAGGTGGAGACCGTGGACCGTAGCTCCTCTGGGACCTAAAGCTGCGATCGTTCCCCCCATTCTCATATTGGCCACGAGCGAAGGAATGTCCAGCAAACTCACCACGCCCAAACCCAACACGCCTACCACCTTCTCTATGTGGTGGCTCACCTCGAGGCACAAACACACACCTCTCCCGAGGGTAAATGGTACGCACCATACCCTCGCCCCTTGGCACCAACCTAGGCTCAGGCACACCACGAGGAGGGCGGTACCTGTCCTTGTTAGCCATCTCCCTAGCCAACCTTTCCTCACGCTTCCTCCTGAAGCAAAACTCTGCTAGGTGCCCATCCCTCCCACAATGCTCACAATGGAAGGGTTTTGGTTTTGGCTTTGGTTTGGCTCTCTTTGGTCAGGCTTCTCCTCACTGCTTTCTCCCTCCTTCCCAAAGAACTCATTCCCAAGTCACTCTTGAACTTGATGGGTTTCGGAAGTTGTCTGTGTGTGGAGGAAACACTGGAGCTGGGGTTGTGTCTAGTCGCCTAAGTGGGTTAGCTTAGGAGCAGGCATTTTGTGGTAGGTCTTTAGTGGTTCCGGGATATCTCCAATCTTCCCTCATCCTCACCATTTCCCTTACCAACCTTGTCCTCCCAAGCGCTTGCCCATCATAGCGCTTGTATGCCTCAATCATCATCCCGAGTCGAGGCTCATGACCGACAACCAACCCATCATCTTTCTCAACTCATCATTCTCATCCCGCAAACGATCAACATAGTGTGCAAGCTCCATATTCTTCACAAAGATTTATTTCACAAGTAGAGCATGATGTAGGAATAGGAGCTTTCAGAGCCTCTAGAGATCTAGCATAAACAAGCGAAACATCTAGCTTTTCATGCAAACAGACAAGAAGTGCAAGCACCAAGCAAGGAGGGCCTAGATTTCATCTCATCTAGCTCAACCCTAAGCACATCTAGTTCTCAACCTTGAGGCATATTTCTCCTTAAGCACATACCAATACACCAAGAAAAGTGGAACAATCAAGCATTCTGTGTTCATCGGTCATAATAGGAGCGAGACTTAAGAGAATCTATTTGAGCCCTAGCATCAACAAGCAAAGACTCTAGTTCAACCACCTTCTCCTTAGCCTCCAAGCAAAGACCTATACTCCCTCTTCTCCTTGTTGGTCTTTCTAAGCACATCATCATGGTTGTCAAGCAATTCATTCAACCTAGCATTCTCCGCTACCAAGAAGGATGGATCATTGTTTACCTCATCCTCGAAGTCGGAGTCCGAGTTGTCCTTGTTGCTCTTCTTGCTTATGAGCTATGTGCCATGCAAAAACCTTGGGCGGGAAGCACGTGCCATTGATGTTCTTGCTTGACCGCTTGCCCTTGTGCCGGTTCTCATCTTCATCACTTGAGCTTGATGAAGAGTAGCAGGAGCTCGAGTCGATGTCGCCGCTCCGGCAACCATCGCACGCTCCTTCTTCTTGTGACCACCACTCCTCCTCGGCCTCCGCTCGGACTTGTTCTTGCCCTTGTGGTCGTCCCTCGAGCGGTGCTTGTGGTCGGTCCTTGAGCGGTGCTTGTGCTCAGGCTTGACCTCCATGGCTTCCGGGCACTTAGCGATAAAGTGCCCGTGCTTCCCGCACCGGTAGCACATGCCCGAGGTCCTCCGAGCGTTCTTTCGGTTCGTGTACATGCGCTCAAACCGCCTCGAACGAACGAGATCCTCCTCGCCTAGCACGCCGAAACTCCTCATCCGGCATGGACACAAGACAAGACAAAGAGAACTGTCTCAAGACATGTTAGCGTTAGTCCTGATCCGTAAACAAGAGCCGACTATGAGGGTCACTGGTTCTCGATCTTGCACGCACCCCACGGTCCACCCGGACGACTTGAGCTTGGAAAACGGCCCACCGTGAGGGTGTCATACTCTCCGACTCAAGAATGGCCTCGACCTTCCCACTCCACACGATACGATCCAGAGAATGCAAGAGCTTCACAGCCCTGTCATGGTCATCGTACGGGAGCACGGCCACATTAGCCCTCATGTTGTTCACAATCACCGTGAACCGCCGGAACATGCATCAATGGACTCACCGGGAGATGAGTGAAGTTCTCGCACTCTCCGGGTAGGTCGCAAATAAAACGAGCTCGAACTCGAGCATTTCAAAGATGAGCATTCTTCAATCGCTCCCAAATCTCGCAGACGCCAAGTCCTCCGTCTGAACCCGATCGAATTCGGATTGACACGAGCACGAGATGTAATCGATCGCCTTGTTGTTGGCGTCGAACATGTCCCTCGATCCTGGAGCAAGGAAGTTCACCGGTTGAACATAAGCTGTGTTCACCGTGACATCCCAAAGGATCTGACCCTTACCGCGGAGGAAAGCAGCCATCCGCCTTTGCCACATCTGGTAGTTCTTACCATCAAAGTGTGGAGGACCCAAACCTTCCTCGGTACGCCATCTTTAGATCTTAGACTGGTTAGAATCACGAAGATCCGTAACTGGCTCTGATACCAATTGAAGGACCGATTAGGCGACCAGAGAGGGGGGGAGTGAATGGGAGCCGATAAAAATTCTTCCCGAAGGTTGAACTTGGCCTATGCCCCAAATTCACAACCAAGGATTCCCACACGAGTTTGCCAAGGTCACGTAGTCACAACGGACCTACCAACCCTAGGAACAAACCCCAAACAATCAAAGCAAAAGCGAAACTCAAGAAGCACCAGGCGGACGGTCTCATGCGACCCAAAGTGACGGGTCAGTCCAGCGGACAAACCAACAACCTTCAACCAAAATGACCCGGACGGTCAACGGATCAAACTCCAGACGACTCAAGCACTGAACAAGACACTCCTGAAGATCGACACGAATCATTGGCCAACTGCCACGCGGATCGTCTCACGAGGCGAACCGAAAGTGACGTCCGCCACCGTGACAGTGCCCGAGCCGCGAGCAAAACGTGAAGTCAACCTCTCCTATCCATCCATGGATCTCCCAAACGGCTTTGAGCTCTTGAGGAAAGATTTGGGAGATGTGAAGCATCCCTAGGAGATGCTATACCCCAAAACTTGAGACCTCAAACGAACTAAATCGCCGGAATCGAATCAGCAACCGAGCTCAACCAAAAGCTAGGATTCCAATGAAATCCTTCAATCGAGGCCAAATCGAGATTGGGGGGTCAAGATCAAGCACAAAGATGCACAAGGCAACTATCCATGATCCCCACCAACAACCGAACCCAAACATCTCAGAATCGAAGGAACAAGCCGCGCACAAAAATCCAACAAAAATAGCTCAAAAATGACACGAAAATCACAAGAGCCACAAGAAGGAAATCGACGCAACCATGAAAGCTTCCATACACTCGGAGGTCGATTCTCACAAAATGGTGAAGAAAATCTACGCTATGGAGCAAGGAAATGAGAAGCAGTCCGGATAGATGGTTTGCCCAGAAAACCCTAGAGCTCTATCTATGAGTCCCTCTGGGTTGGGCAATTGACCAAGCTACCCCTAGCACTTAAACTTAAGATACAATCCCCTCAGGGGCATATAGGTCATGTAGCACTCCTCTTCATCGCACGGCCACGCCTTCGCAGGCCTCCTCCCGACGCCCCTGTGATCCCGCCACGTGTCCGCCAAGATCGGCTTCTCGGCGCTGGATCCGTCTCCGCCCGCCGAGCCTCCGGTCTTGGTTTTGTGGATCAACCAAGTAACGACGGTTTTGTGGTGAACCCGCAAACCCGCAGACTCGGTCGTGAGCCGCCACTACCACCGCCCCGGCCGATGACTTCTGCCTTGCTTTTCTTGCCACCATGCGCCGCAGACTTGACCCCTCCACCGGGTCCCTCGAGCCGAGCCTACTTGTCTCTCCACTCCTGGAGGCCCCTGCAGGCATAGACCTTCGCGCCCGCTCTTCACCCGCACCAACACGAGTCAACCCGCAACCTGCACCTGCAATACTCGGCTAAGAGTTAGTCCACACATTGTCAATCACTCATCACACTAGGGAGCGACCATCCACCGTCCTGACGCTCCCCTCACCTCACTCGAATGATCTCCTCCTCTTCTTCCTCTCTAGCTTGTGGACGGCCTCACAATGGCTCTCTCCGCGAATGGCGGCACCTCCATGGCTTTAGGGTTGCATCATCTTCACGCTTAAGAAATGGGGGGCCGAACCGCCGGAATAGGCTTGCCGGCCATGGCCGACCGCCCAGCCCATCCCGACCCGGTTTGGTCGCCCCTTCGCTCCTGTGGGTCCTCTTGACATTTTGCACTTTGCCCCGTTCAATTGCATCATTTTGACGATGTCATCCTCGCGTCCAAGATGGAGGGTCTTCTCGCGTGAAGTTCGATCCTTTACACTTTAATCCTCAGGGATGTTCCTTTGTAACACCTTGGTCCTTGCCACCTTTGGGAGTGATTTCATCATGCTCTCGAACACGAACGGGACTCCTCATTTGCTCCTTTGAACTTGTTGTGAATCCGTCCTTTATGTCCATGTTTTCCTACAAAAACATAACACTTCCAAATGCACATACAAAGATGAACTTGTTATATCATTAGAGTGCCTAGTGGCGGGTTAGTTTCATAATCAAGTAAAAACCAAAGTGTAATGAACATGTTTGGTGTACCAAAATACGCCGTCAACAAAGCACGTCGAACTTCTCATCTGGCAAAGACATCAAAGAGGACAAATAGTACATCCTGGTGGATGGGTTAGCGTTAGACTTTGCACCTGAGCCACTGATGAGAGCGAGACTATGAGAATCGGGCCAGCTCTCAAGCTTGGTCATACCACGATCCACCTCACCGACTTGAGCTTCGAGAACAGCTCGCTCACCGCCGTCAGTGTCATACTTCTCCCGACTCTACAATGGCCTCGAACTTGCCATCCCAAACTACGATCTAGAGAGTGCAAGAGCTATGACTCCTCGCCATGATCATCGTTGGGAGCATGTCCACATTAGCCCTCATGTTGTTCACCACAACCGTGAACCGCTGGAACAAGGCATCAATGGACTCACCGAGGAGATGAGTGAAGTTCTCGTACTCTCTCCGGTGAGTCACATACATCTGAGCCTGAACCTTAGCATTTCCAGCGTGAGCATCCTTCAACTGACTTCAAATCCTACAAGCTAAGTCCTCTCGAACTCGATCGAATTCGGACCGACAGAGCACGTAAACAAGTAGTCGACCGCCTTGTTGTTGGTATCGTGCATGTTCCTCGATCCTGGAGCAAGGAAGTTAATCAGATGAACATAAGTTGTGTTCACCGTAACGTCCCAAAGGATCCGACCTCACCTGGAGGAAAGCGCCATCCTCCTCCGCCACATCTAGTAGTTTTTGCCATCGGCGTGAGGACCCGAACCCCGCTCCTGCACGCCATCCTTGGATCTTAGACTGGTTAGAATTTGAAGATCCGTGAACCGGCTCGATACCACTTGAAGGACCGAATCGGTGACCAGAGGGGGAGTGAATGGGAGCCGATAAAAATTCTTCTCAAGGAGATGGCTACTCCAACAAGATGAACACGGCTATCTAAACCACGCCTCGGCTCAACTACCCATGTTGGCCAAGACCACGTAGCCACTAGAGTGCTACCGGTCCTAGGAACCAACAACTCAAGGGTGGTTGCAGAAACATTCCAGAAGCCTGACTCCTCTAGGCCCCGGAACAAAACCACCTCCAAAACTCAAATCAAGGAAAAGAAAAACCTTCACACAACCTAGCAAAACTCCTCCAAACCTGCCAAGAACTGATCAACAACACCTCAGCCCAAAGACACACGAATCAGGCAGTTCAACCGAGGCAAATCCCACAAGGGTCTAGACCGCATCGACCGGTCCACGAGCACCGGCCGACTCAATCTGGGCAGCTCGATGAGCAAAGCACTCGCTGTCAACACCCCCAAATCGAAACCTTGATCTCCCGATTCGCTCCACGAATTCGCACAAGACTTTGGGGATAGTAGGAACACCTCATAGGCACTCCATAGCCAAGATTCGGTCCACCAAAACTTGCTAAATCAAGAGGAATCAAAGAAATCCCGCCAAGAACACCTCTAACCCTAGAGCCAAAAAAACCCCAAAATCGAGCTCCTTTACTTACGGATTTGGGAGGGGAATCAAAGGGAAAAGAACCACGAAGGGTTCATGCATACACCCCCACCAAATCCCAAAGAGAAAGGTCTCAAAACCGCCATAAGAAATTCGCCAAGAAAGGGCTCCGAAAATCACCAAAAAGGAAAAACGGGAGAGACACAATCAAGCCTTGAGGAACCACGCCGAATCATCTATACATACCATGAAGGTTCATACAAGGTCTAGCTTGCCTCCCAATCTTCCATCCCTCTCTCAAGATCTCATCATGAAGCTCTCAAGCTAGTCCTAGAAATTCCAAAGAAAAAAGGAAGGGGAAAATAGCCAAACAAAATGAGCTAGGGTTCCAAAAGATGGCTGCCATCCTCTCACCACTTGGGTTATATGGAGGCTAGCCGAAAGACGAAACTACCCCTATTACATTAAACTAAGATACACACCCCGAAGGGCCTTTTGGGAAACTTCGTCGTAGCGCCATCGGACGGATGACCGACGACCACAAACTTGCTTAGCCTTGACGCAAGCCTTGCGATCCCAACGCGTGTCCTCCGCTCAAGACATCGAAGCCGCCGTCGCGACACCGGTCGACGCTGCACTCCATCGTCGACGATCGACCGATGCCGCGCACCTCCATCTTCGGTCTTGGCTTTGTGGATCAACGAAGGAACCCGGCCCGCTCGTGAATTAACCACTGGAAACCCCGCGAACTCGGTGTAGCCTCTGCCAATCACCACTCATGACTCGGCTCCCACGTAGTCCTGGCTCGACCTTGGTTTTGAGGCTCAACTAAGAAACCGTCCATGACTTCATCTTGCCGTTCTTGCCACCATGCAGCCTGCACTTGACCACCACACTGCACCTACCTCGAGCCGTGCCTACTTGTCTTCTCCACACCTGGGGGCCTACCCGGCAACGACCTTTCGCGCTAGCTCTTCACCTGCACCAACACCAGTCAAGCCGCAACCTACACCTGCAAATAGCCATGAATCAGTCCACACAACGTTGTCAATCACCCATCACACCAGGAAGCGACCATCCACCGATCCTCGAACCACACAGGTCCTCACAACCAAGTATAGTCGTTACCATGTTTGTTCTTTCTTGACTCTGCACTAAAGTTCTTGTAGCAATGACATCCTCATCGACCCTAGGGTCAACTTGACCTGTACTATTGTTGGATTGAGGTGTATTCTGCTTATTTGAAATGATGGAAGTTAAGATATTAGCTGCATTGCCAAGTTATGAAGACAACAGTACAATCATCCGTTACCTCTCGAACATGGCAAGTGTTTGATAGGCTCGATCATCTTTGCAAATTGTTCCTGCATTTGCTTTTCCATCATTTTTTTAAATTCTTCTTTCTCGCATTCCTTGTCAGCTTCATGCATCTTGAATATTTGTTCCAGTTGACGTTCTCGCTTTCGACCTTATCGAGCTTCTCATGTAACAACCTCTCATACACTTTGTTGCTTCTTGGAGTGGACATGTAACCAAGGCCACGTGACACAGGATTTGACATGTGTCCTTTCCTGTATGTTTCCGAAAATTTCTCTTCATCTTCATCTCGAGGAGTGGAACTTGTATGTTCACCCCTCATCCGGATTTGCTAGTCGAGCTAATTTCTAGTCAGTATAATGTGGGCAAGAAAAATTGTAAGATAGAAAACTGTGCCCATGGTTTGATTCAAAATTAAACAAGCGTTATGTGCATGTAAGGTTGCAATCAAATTTATACTCACATAAATAGTCTCAGCCACCGCATTTCTCCATTTTCCATCCCTAGAGTGAGTAACCTTCCAAAGTTCCAATCATGCGTGGCTCACACCAGTTTCGGGATCTCGCTACGATTGCATCATTACATAGCATCAATATATGATTTTCTTATGTAGATATTGAAAGATGAGAATATTGTAACCAATCTTTACCTTTTTCCCAACTCCACTGAGAGTAAGGTTTCGAACCCGCCGAATGGTTGCTAACAAGACGGCCGCGATTGTCAGAGTTCTGCGTCGTGCTCGCCAAGTGAACCAGTGCTGTTAAGTGATGAAAGGTTGAACTCATCTTCTATATAACTCACAATGTTGTTCTTTAATTTAGTAGAAAAAAATTGTACCTTGAATGTTTTTGTTCCAAAGTAGTGGCACAAATAGTGCCACTCCACAATGTTTAGGTCAGCAAGCTTGTGCCTCATTCTATCCAGATAACTATTGTACGCCTTGTATGTAGCACTCAAGTCGCCTCGCCAACCTTTGTAGCGTTCGTGGGCAATCTTCAATATCTTTTCCTCTGGATTTTGAATGCCCTCAAATTCCCATCCTTCCTGGTGGGAAGAAAACTTGTTATTCATGCATGATTCAATCATAACACTAGATATGAACAAAATAAAGGGAATGCATCTGCTATATTAAATTAACAAGGTGCATGCGGTGGACATTGACTTACCATTACAGCTTTTACGATCTCTATCTTGACTACTAGAAGCACTTCACTCCAATATCTGACTCCAATTAGTGGAGCCCTCTGCCTAGTATGTACAACAATCTCATCAACAAAGGTACGTCTGTTTTCTCCACAGGGACCACCCAACTTTGATGAAAATTGGATTTTCAACTTTTCACAGCTAGATCTTGACCTCTTGGCAACTGTAGATAACCCTTTCAAGGTTCCACGACCAACATTCTTGCCACCTACTTGCATTCAGACCAGAGAAAATAATATTCACTACTGAACAATAGCAGTTGCAGAATCCAATGAAAAATAAAGAGTGAAGTTTCTCGAGGTGTAGAGCTTTTATAACCTTTTGTCTTCCTTGGTTTCCTAGCATGCGATGGAAGTTGTGGTGGCGGCATCGTTTCTGGTGGCGGTGTTGGGCTGCTGTCATTGCTCTCATCTTGTTGGGGTACGACTACTTCTATAGGTTTAGCTTGAAATTTATGATACGCCTTTGAAACAATGGAAAACACATGCATTTAGAAGGTTCACATTTTTTCATCACAAATAAGCTGCAGTCGACAAGGAAAAAGGATTTACTAATTTCTTTGATAGATCTGACACTAGTTAACCATTTAGTGTACACTTTAACTGTATCTTCCCTGAAGTCATCGTGAAGGTTTGCAAATTAATTAGAAACACCAGTATGAGTATAATGTGCAGTCAAGGCTACATGTGGCTAGTGTAGAACAAGCAACATATGTACCACAATCCTCGTCTTGCTCTTGAACCCAAAATTTGTATTCATCAACATCATAGTATTCTTCATCATCAGAATCAGGGTCATCGTCACGATTACGCTGCCGCCTTTGAAGTTTCAGGGGTGTAACACTAACCCCCTGCATCAACAACAATTTTTGACAGTACCAACCTTAATTTCCTCTCATTGCTTGACTCCACATACTGAACCATTTGCAGTATATCTTTCTTAGATTTAATTTCAATAGGACTCACCGCATTATAATCTTCATTTCTCTTCATGTAGTACATGTAGTCCTTCAAATCCAAACATTTCTTTAATATCTGTCAAGGCACTAAAGTCTATAACACCCTTGTCCAATGTAGCAGAGAAGTATTGTGGTTTTTCCCCATGGATTTTGACTAGTAAAGTCCACACATCACCTGTCAAACCGGAGTCTCTACACGTGCACATAAATATAAATACGGCAGCATGGACAAATTCAGATGTAGTACTAATAATGGTGTATGCATATATGTGTATATATACTAGTAGGAAGTATGTGGAAAACAAATATGTAATGGTCAAATAGCACAATGCATATTCAGCTCAGCGAGTTTCACAACAACAATTAGTTTCTGTTACAAATTTTTAGATAGAGATAGACCTACATGAGCACATAACTATGAACACGTATTTCTGATTAAGGAAAAGATGAAACAATAGAAGGATGTTGAAAATAAAGAAATAAAATGATGCGAACATGTATCCTCATAGGAATGTAAATTTTAATGGACAATTCATAAATCAAATGAGATTGTGCTGTCATCAAAGGGAGGTACATTCTAGAAAGTGTAGTGGTGGCTCATGAGTTAGTTCATATTTTCAACAAAAGTAAGGAGCCAGGTCTGAGATTGAAGTTGGATTACGAGAAAGCATATGATAGAGTTAGTTGGGAGTTTATGTTTGAGATCCTTTCATCTAGGGGTTTTAGTCAGAGATGGACATGATCCAGATACAAAGCTTAGTAAAAGGTGGCTATGCAGGGGTCAATCTGAATGGGGAGGAGAGTTCCTACTTTAAGCCTGGTAAAGGTCCAAGGCAGGGAGACCCTATTTCTCCCCTCCTGGTATGTGTTGGTTGACCATTAAAAACTTTCAAGCAACTAAATGCCATTGCTTCTGCTGGCCTGTGGGCTATTTGGAAGCTAAGGAATGAACTGTGATTTCAAAACAAAGCTTGGCAAAGCATGGAGGGGCTTATGATGAGACACATGCTGATCTGCCAGGAACAAAAAAGCAGGAGGTGGCGCCAGTGAAGACGACCACTAGCAATATGTTGCCTGTGTTTGACCTGAAGAGAATGAGTTGTGCGTCTATTCAGGCGAGTGGTGTGTGTGTTAGAAACTCAAATAGCAGTGAGTAATCTTATAAATTTTTTGTTCCTTTGGAGTGAGTGAGTGTCCTGCGAGACACTAGTGCTTCGGTTTTAGTGCTGTAAATTGATAAACCTTCATGTCTTTTAATTAAGGCTGGGCTTTTTTTGCCCTCGAACTCTAAAATAAAATCAAATGAGATTAATGGACAAACATGAGACAAAACATCACGGGCTTAATCGAATTTTCCCTAGTGCCTAACTGACTGACTTTTATAAGATGTGCCAATATATAGAAGAATGACAGTGGCAACGATTCATTGAGAAGTGAGAATCCTAGATGGGATTAGAGGTATATCAAATCGATTGCGTGGAGGGAACAACATAACTACTGCACACAATTTTATCCTGAAAGCCAGGAAACTCAACAAGAAGGGGTGGAGCGAGGCGGCCGATACGCACCTGAGACCTTCAATATCAATATCGACTTCGAGGACATTGTGCCCATTTCGTTGTGCCACGGGTTTTCTAATGCTGGCCATGGATGGCCTCACGTCACGCTAGGGCAGAGAGGAATCGTCCCCGCCTCCCGCCTCCACGCTCGTCGTCGCCTTCCCGAGAAGACCAGATTCTGTAACTATGGTCACCGCTGCCGCGCGTGGTTTAGGGGGGCGTGGGATGAGGACGTGATATTTAATCTGGGGGGTAATGGCGGGATGTGAAATTTTTTTTGGCAGAAAACATTCAGAGGCGATATTTAACTTAGGGGTTAATCAGTGGTGTGAATTTTTGGCAAAAAACGCTGAGTTTTCCTCTGCCGCATGCAAGGCTCCACAGCTCAATTGTTTTCAATTTTCGAGAACTTGCCCTTTTAATGTTATTGTATTATATTTTGAACTAATCTTTTTTGTCATGTGTTTGTTTCAAATTCCATGCTGTCTAAAGTAGCCTTGATTGAAATACCATATGAATGTGGGTGGGATGAGAGATTGTGAGTGTTGGACAATAATAGGAGGGAAGAGTATGCAACATAATTTGCCTTCTCCTTACGCATTTTGACTCAAGAACAATTGACAAAAATAGGAGGGAAGAGTACTAAACACAAAGCATGCACTCACAAAATGGTTCAAGCACAAAGCTTGCACACAAAAGCGGTACTAAACTCTGCATGCATTTTAGATGTCTATCAGTTAGAAGCACAAGTCTTGGACACAAAATCATCACTAATTAATTAAACACCATACATTAGATGTCCATAAGGCACAAGCTTAAGGTTTCCACACACAAAGGCATTAGAAAGCACAAGGCTTTCACACAAAGTAGTACTATATACACTGATTACATTCATTAGTGCCGGCCTAATCACACACCATCCGTGCACTCAGGGAGCCAAATACGTCCGCTTTAGAAGGACGCGAATATTCTCGCCCTTTCGCTTGAGCTGTTAGTTGATAGAGGGGCAAGGAGTTAGCATATATATATATAAATATAAATAAATAAATAAATAAATATATATATATATATATCACAATCGGAAATTAGCACTGTTAAGCTAGGGGCACCATATCTGACCTCCCTCCTCGACGGCTTTGGCCAATCTCCAGTCTCCTCATTGCTGTCATGCGAGAATGTGCAATGAATTGAGACCTTGTCATTGACCACGAAGACATGGTCGTGCTCAGAAGTCTTCATTAACAAAAAATCAGAGGCAGTATTAGAATCTCAAACAAGCATGAATGCAACAACTAAATTAACCTCAAACGATTCCAGTGCTAAATTTAGAAAAAAATTTATGCTACGTATAGTTAATATGAAATATTTTGACATGCATTAGTACTAAATTTTTAACTAATAATTCCAATCTGATGTACAAGAATTCTCATGCTATATATTTAGTCGAGATTGAATGCGATTGCTCAATTAAACATTGTAACATTCTAAACTACTTCTAGTAATCTGAGTTAACTACAAAAACCCTATTCCATAGCTGTGGTAGAAAACCCCAACTCCACATCTATCCTCCCAGCAAGAAACTCCCAAACCGATACTAACCGGAGGGGCGGGAGGCGGAGCGATGCCCAACAGTTTGTCATTAGAATCCTTGATGACGACTGGCACCACCTCTTCAGCGTCCTCATTGGCATCGAGGACGGCGGCCGGCGCCGCCACTTCATCTTCCTCCTGGTTGCGCCTCGGGATAGTCGTTGTCCTCGTCCTCCTCCGGAGCACATTCATGGTGCGATCTCCCGTGACGAATCTTCCGCGCTCATCACGCTTCTGCTTGGTGGAGTGGTGCTCCACTTCAGGCCGCCCAACAATGGCGGCCGCAGGCGTGTCAGCGGGAATGGTGGCAGCGGCGCCCGAGATGGACTCGGTTGTGTAGCTGCGAGAGCGGGTGGAGCGAACCATCTCTCCGATGGAGGAAGAGCGGCGACGACAGCGGCGG